>JBBPFJ010000315.1:0-54000 GCA_037975025.1 Excoecaria agallocha | reverse complement strand
CGTAGGTGACTTACCATTATGCTTCTCCTAGATTTGAACAATAATGATTTAGCTTATATTTGACAAGCTTCGATCCATAGGCATATAATCAATTTAAAACAAACAAATATCAAAAAAAGGCCAGCAAAGTCCCATAACCATATGACAAATTAATATCACCGGTCTAAAAAATAGCAAGCTCCCATATAGGCATATAAGCAACAATATGCATATCATCAACAATAATAACCAGCATATCATGAACAATAACCAACATATAGACAACAATAACCAATAATAACCAGCATACCATCAACAATAATCAGCCATTAATTATATTAATAATAGCAAGCTACCATATAGTCATATCATCGATAATAACCAATATATCATTAACAATAACTAACAATAACCAGCATATCATCAACAATAACTAACTATTAAGTATATTAGTAATAACAAGCTCCCATATAGGCATATCATCATCAATAACTGACATATCATCAACAAAAACCAGTTATTCAGTATATTAGTAATAGCAAGCTCCTATATAGGCATATCATCAACAGTAACCAGCTATTAAGTATATTAGTAATAACAAGCTTCCATATAGGCATAATATCGTCAACAATAACTAGCATCTAATAAACAGAATATTTGATGTTACAAAAATAGAGAGATAATAATATACTAACCATTTGTGACATGTGCTCAGTAATAGAAATTGAACCACCAGTATATGATCCCGAAGCTTTATCTTGATTAGATCCTCCACAACGGTTAAGCTTTTTTTGCTTGAACACTTCAGTGCATGTAGGGAGATTGAAAATCTATTTCCATGTAGTCCAAACAGGTTCTGGAAAGCCTATCGGCTTTTCTTTGGACTCCTTTTGACAGTAAACGAAATCCTTGTAACGAATGGCGGCTTTTGTCTCCCAACTTATCTTAATTCGATCATTGATTTCAAGATCCCAATAGCACTTCTTCTACAATTATATTACAAGTAGTGTGCAATTAGATACAAGTATAAACTCAATGTAACTTGAATGCCTATGTTATCAATGAAAATAACCATTAAGTTTTATTATATATATATATATATATATATATTACCTTAAATTCTCCCCAATAAAATTCTTTGGTCTCTTTGGAAACCTCATTCCAACTAACTCCATTCAAATCTATCCGTTGATAAAACCTCCTCATCCCATTTTTCATCTCCCAAGAAATTTAATAACTAAATCCTTATATCACTAGGGTGACATAATTTTACATGCAAAAAAAAAACAAGTGCTTTCACCATATATTCAATGCCTTTGGTACCCTCCGCTATCAGTATGTAAATTTCTTTACTATAACATATAATTTAATAATTGTAATTGAATATATGTCTATTCAAACCCTAGCCAAATCCCATGCAACAGAAATACTCATATCCATTTAAATTAGTATTAATTATGGATGTATATTTATATGTATGCATGCGTGTTTTGATCATTAAATTCTCTACTTGAAGGAGCCAAAATAAAAAAAATTACAAATCAAATTAATAGGCGACAATTCAATGTTGAATTAGTCAATACAAAAGTTTCATGCGTACATCATGATTTATGCAGCAAGCGGCAGCTTATAAAACCAGAACACACTGCTTTCCCGACATATAAGGATTTGGGCCGGTCCAGCCCACTCTGATGAAAACGTTTTGTTTATTTATTTATTTTACAAGAAACATACTATATCTAATTATATTTAATTATAATTATGAAAGTTACTCTTAAGGAATTGAACTTAAAATATTTTGTCTATTAATAGAGTGCTGCCTATCATGCCAGCTCCTAATAATTTATTTTTAATTTTATAATCATATTACTATGTGTGCCCTTCCTTTTTTTTTTTTTAATGAATTATATATCATTTAAGTCGCATAAACTATTTGTGATAGTTAATAATTTTTAGCTGTTGCTTATAACAAATTGTTAGCTGATCTCTCAAAAAAAAAATTGCTTGTTGATAAATATAAACGTTTTTGCATGTAAAATTCTGTTTTTTTAATTGATTTTTATACACAGTTCCCTCTCTCACAAACATCAAATTGCACACCACCCCTCACCCTCAGGTAACTTAAAAACGCAACTCATAAACAAAATCAGACCTCAAGAGTTGTTCAGTTCATGCTCCATTGTAGCTTAGACATTAACATTATAAGTATAAACCTATTTTTGAAACTACTAATAGCAGTAATTACAATGATTTGTACTAACAGCAGTAAAAAAACTACTAATAGGGCCAGCATTCTTAAGTACCTCAGGGGATAAAATTGTTGAAATGGTTGGCAGAAAAGAGACAACAGAATCGAACTTGTTAAAGACAACCCTTAAAGCATCATACTCTAAATTCTTTAATATGTCGTCTGCCAGAACATAGACCCGAAAGGCCAACAATTTAAGAAAAAATAAGAAAAATAAGAATATCGAAGTAAAAAAAATCTCCAGATTATCCAATTTGAGGCCCCACTATTGAATCCAGCCAAACATAGAAAAGAAATATAATAGAATTAAGGAAAACGTGACTGATAAAGCAATTTTATTAATTTTGTCAAGAATTATAATAGAATTAAAGAAATATAACAGAATTAAAGAAATATAACAGAAGAGATCAATAAGAAATGAAGGATCTATAGAGAAAGCATTACTGATAAAGCAATTTAATCAAGAAAAATGGAACAAGACAGATTTTTCTCCATGTGAATATTGTGGGAGAAAAAGCCATCCTCCTTTCAAGTGCTGGAGAAGGCTAGATGCCAAATGTGAAAAATGTAATAAGTTTGGACATCATAAAAGGATCTGCAAGAGTAGCTTCCAACAAAGCAATGGGGCTTAAGTTGAAAAAGCTCAAAAAAGAACTGAAGGAAGGACTTGCGCACCAAACCACCAAGAGCTCACACGAGAGCTAAGGAACCCCTTTTGGTTCGAAAATAAAGGTCGAAATCATTGAACCGGCCAAAATAAAGGCCTTGAACCACTTGGCGTATGATGGAAAGAAAAACCCTGTTACACATATCGAAGATTATGGATGCTTTATGAAATGGCAAACTCGATCAGAAGTAGCATTGTGCAAAGTTTTTCCTACCAGTTTAGCAAGACTTGCGAAAGCTTGGTTCTATAGCCTAAAAAAAGCCAGTGTAGAGTCATTTGACCAAAAATGAGTGTAGAGGATAAAGTGACAAAAATGGCAAATACAAGAAGGCTATTTGTGATTAAAGCCTATACAAATCAATGGTTCGTGGATTATTGTAAAATAGTATACGAAATATGGATTGGTGAGTGAAAATATAAGTGTGTAGTAAAAGTATTCTAAAAATTAATTGAACAAGTGAGTTTCAGACTAAATGGTTAAATAAAAAGTATAGTATATGGTATGCCATCTATTATTAACTGGTACCACCCTTTTCGGGGTGTATAGTAAATAAAAGTTGGATGCGCACATTATTTTTGCAAAACACAAAAAGAAAGTTTGCTTGTTCTATTTTTGTCAATCCGTAAATTTTCAAAAAATGAAACTATGCATAGTATGCTAACATTTAAAATTTAAAATTTGTCATTTTTAATATTTAAATGCTTGTACATAGATGTGGAGGAGGAGCGTGTGCTAAGTTTTTAATCCATGATAGTACACGTGTTTATTTTTTAAAAGCCGATAGGTAAATGTACTTGAGTGCACGTAAGCATCTAAATTCAAATATCAATCAATTAATACATTATGAGCATCTCCTCTCTCACAAACATTTTATCAAACACCTCCCATGCGCTAGAAAACTCCGCATACTTTTCGATTCCATTAATTCAATCGGTGATTTTCGTCCATCTCTGATGTACCTGTTGTGTAATTTCAACAGCAGTCTGTTAAATTCCATTTCACGATTATTTTCTTTTTCTTGCTTGCGAGTTACAAATACATATATATTAAATTATGCAATTAATTAGGGACAAAAAAATCCAAAAAAATAAAAAATAAATAAATTCCGTAGCTCATTATTTTTTCAATGTAGCCTAAGGTTAAACAAGATTCAAAATAGCAAGTTGGAAATATAAAAAAGATAGTCAAATAATCATTCACTATCAAATTTAAAATTCTCTTAATTTTTTAATGTGAAATTAGGCTCTGATTAAAATGGTGGCTATTAATTACAAAAAAAAAAAGGTGGATAAGCCGCAAACTGTCAACTCCAATGCTTTTCCACTTTTCTATATCATGATCTCATTATCCGGCGAATTTAGGGACCTCCCTGCTATTTAAGTCAGTGTGTGTGTATATATATATATATATATTTGTTAATTCTCATTAAAATTTAATTATTAAAAATTTTGTTAATTAAAATGAAAATATATTTTATCCAGATAACTAAATTCAAGTGTTATTCAATTAACTAAATGCAAATTCTAAAATCAGAAAAAGAATACGATTTTATCAAGTTATAACATATTAATTGGTATCTATATGAATAAATATTAAAGCTGCCAAGTTATTTGCAATTACAGCTTTTTTATTTTATTTTATTTTATTTTATTTTATTTTTTCTTTTCGTTGTTTTCTTTCTAATGGGATTCTTTTGCTTTCAGGACATTTCAAGGAGGCGGAGTATAGGGATGATTACAGTACGGAAATTCCCCAGTCCCGACGGGGATCTGCTCAATTCAGGGCAGGAAATCCTTAAAATTTCTCCCTGCGGGGACGGAGGCGGGGGGAAAAAATTTTTTCGTCCTAGAATCGAGGGTGGGGATGGAGAATAGGGTATCCGTCCCGCAAAAAATATATTTTTATTTTAAAATATAATATTTTATAAATAATTAAAATTAAAATATAACTTAATTTTATAATTATTAAGTTTTAAATTATACTTAATTTTAAATTATTATTGATTTTAGATTTTTTATTTATTAAATATTATATTTTAATTTTAATTATTTATAAAATATTATATTTTAAAATTAAAAAAAAATGGGGACGGGGATCCCTGCGGGGCGGGGACGGAGGAAATTTCCTCCCTAATATTGGTGGCGGGGGCGGGGAACCCCGCCACTGGCGGGAGAGTGAGTGGGGGAGGATTCCCCGATCCCGCCCCGCCCCGCCTCGTGATCACCCCTAACAGAGTATTCCTATTTTTAGACTAGGTTTTCCATTTTTGTCCCATTTCAAAAAAGTTTATTCGTTGTGTTGTGTTCTATATATACATGCTGCCATGCATATTGTTACAATAATCCATTCAAAATTTTATTTTTATCTACTAATTACATTTTTTATGATATTTTATGATATTCAAACATTAAATTAATTTATTTTTATTAATTTTGTATATGTATAAAGATTGCGCACTGTGCGGCTTTACTATTTTGTATATTAAAAAACAATGACTTCTCTATTCTTTTTAAATTGAAATGGAAGACTAAGAATTACTAGAATATTTATTAATTGAGTTCATTAAGCAAATTTTAGCCATTAAGCTCGTTGGGAGAGGTCAGGAATTGGAGCACCCCCAAAAAATTAGAAAAATGAATAAGTTGCTTCTGAACTATTGCATTTATATTCTTTGAATCGTTGAACAATTAAATTTTTTTTTTGTCCAATTGAGGATTTAATATAACAAAAATGACAGTTAGTAACCCAATAGAACAGACATAGTCAAGATATCAATAGAGCAGAAATAATTACGAATACAATACAGTAAAACAGAAAATTGGGGAATTGAAATAATAAATAAAAATTCAGGGATTAAATTATATGCATATGGCAAAAAAAAAAATGTATTTGCCTGTGAATACAACCCAAGTTTGAGTTCTTTAATCAATTTTCATTTAAAACATAAAAAGAAGTCATTTCAAAAAAAATAATTTTCATTTCAAATATCATTTCACGGTCATTTTCTTTTTCTTGCTGACAAAAATAATATATCTTTTTTTTTTGTGAAATACAAATATAATTTATCTTAAATTATGTAATTAATTCGAACAAAAAACTCAAAGAAATCCTTGATCTAACATCTCAATATTATTCAAATGCAACCAAATGCCAATCAAGATACAAGATATATATATATATATATATATATATATATATATATATATATATATATATATATATATATATATATATATTGTGTTATGCTTTGGTTTGCTTTCAAATATATAAAAAAGTTAGTTAGGATATAAACGTCTACAAAGTCGACGAATCATTCGCTATCATATTAGAAAATTTCTTAACTATTATTTTTTGAAGTTAATATTGGCAGTAATTAAAGGTGGATGAAGCCACAAAATCTCACACTCCAATCTCTTTCCACATCATTATTCTTATTTTTTATTGGAATCTAGAGACCTCATGGATTAATTTTATTTGTTGTCACTAAAATTTGATGATTGTAACGTTATACTCATTGTACTATGATTTGTAACGAAAAAATAACTACTTTTATTTTATAACAAAAAAGTCACAAAACAACAGAAAAATAAAAAATTCAGTTACCGAAAAAAATAATTCAGTTTTTATTTTAGTTTATTATTTAATTATTTAATTTATTTTTTTAATACTGCAGTTTAGTATTAGAAAAACTAAGTTATTTTTTTCGGTGATAGGATTCTTGATTTTTCGATTTTTATGATTTTTCTGTTATAAAATAAAAATTAATTTTTTTTGTTGTAAATTATAACATAGTTATTATAACGTTGTAATCGTGAAATTTTAATGATTACCGATAAAATTAACTCATACCTCACATTACTGTAAATTAAGTCAACTTTATTCTCTCTCTTTGTTTGTTAAATATATGCATGGAAAGTCAATTCTATATATTGGAAAACAAAGACTTCTCCATTTTGGTTTTTGTTGAAATGGAAGAGAAACAGTTTAGTAATCGAGTTCATAAGTCAACCGTGTTGTATCTAATTAATACCGATTCCCTGTATAGTAGTATTATTTTTACTTTGTTATTTGAGCCCTTGAACAGCTAATCTGTCCTATTAAAGAATTAAAAAAAAAAATGATGGTTTAGGGACCGAATATGAAACTAGCAACTAAAAATTCAAAGTAAAGAACATAATTAAGCTGATGGTGCAATTTTGCTTAGTCAAAATTAGAGGGTAAAATTGCACATTCGAATAAGTTAGTTGAGAACTTAATAGAATACAGCAGAAAATTAGGGAATCAAAAGAATAAATAGAAATTCAGGGATTATTTTATGCATTTTGGCAAATAAATTGTATCCGTCTATGGATACAAATCTCGAGTTCTTTTCTCATTTAATTAATTAGTAAACTTAAAAAAAAGAAGTCAATATAAAATTATAAATAATGAAGATAACTCGCAGGAAACGAGGTTGCAAAATTGCTGTATAAAACAGTCATAATCAAACGGACATAAACACAATTCACAAAGAGCAATAATAGAGGCCAGTAAAAAAAAATGGAGGAAATGCGAGAGGCAGCTTTAGCCTATTATGCGAATTTGTCAGATGAAAAGAAGAAATCGGCGAAGGAATTTTTCGAAGAAATGGATGAAAGTGGAGAAGGAAAAGTTAGTCTGAAGGAGTACACAGATTTCTTCAAGCAAAAAGGGGTTTCAGAGATTAGCAATCCTGAAATATTTAAAGCACTGGATGCTGATGGAAATGGGAATCTTGATTTTGATGAATTTATTACAATCTTCTACGTTTACATGGGAGATCGAATGATGTTTTGTAAAGAGTGTAAAACGTTTCTGAATGGATTGTACTTCACTTGTGTTCATTGTTTCGATGGATCATCCGGTGATACCTTTGATCTCTGCTGTTCTTGTTTTCGGAACAAGAAATTCCATCACCATGAAGATGCTGCCTTTCTTGATAACTTTGCTTTACTCAGACGCAATAGGAAGCCTCATACTCCCGTTAGCCCCCAGGACTCTCCGACTGATAAGGTAATCTATATCAATCTCATATCAGCTGCTTTTTTGAAGAAAATATCCTTTGTTTGCTGCAATACTAATAAAAAATTGGAAAAATAGGAGGATGTAGGCAGCAAAGAAGAGGATGGGATCCCAACAGCTGAGAGTACAGAAGTGGATGATGCGATTGAAACAGTGGCGAAGAAGGACGAAGTTCATCAGATGGTACCGAAGGAAAATCTTATTCAAGCAGCGGTGAAGAAGGGTACGGTTGCGAAATTTGCTGCAAAATACGTCTCCCAGAAATTGTTTGGAATGGGTAAGCATTATACGAAATCCGTAGACATCGGCAACAGTATTGCTGCTAAAACTTCATCTCAGCTGTCTAAAATTGGAGATAAAACTGTTGATGCAGTATCCTCCTGCAATCCTATGTGAGATTGTTTATTATTGCCTAGTGTTGTTTTCCAGTAACTTTTAGCTTTAATAGTACTAGTCTTGTTTTTAGATTGCATAAAGTTTAAACATAGTCAGCACTTCTGTAAGAAAGTAAATAATGTTGTTGCTTTCCTCTTCTGTTAATTACTTCTTTTTATTTTCAAGACTGTTTTTTTTTTTATAAATAATGTTATTTTATAAAATATTTTGAAAATTGGAGTGAATTGAAAATTATTTTACCTCCTTTTATTTTCAAATCATCAAATTTTATTTCTTTTTCTTTTTATTTTCAATTCATATTTCAGATTTTTTATTTCCTCTTATTTTCAATTCAAATTTCGAACTATTTCTATAAATAATGTTATTTTGTAAAATATTTTGAAAATTAGCAAGAATTTATTTTTCTTTTTATAAAATCGTGTGTATTTAAATTGGACTTTGTAACAAACTTCTATTTGACATCAATTTAGTATTTGAATAGAAAAATAGTGGCACTATGGATTAAATTTTATTTTTGCGGTGTTTGATGAGTCAATTAAACGCACTATTTAAATGTTCTATGAGTTTTTTTTATATGAGATTTTTAATAAATATTCTAATAAATGTTTTCTTAATGGCTGATGATAGGTACATTCAATGTACTGTACACTAGCAAATATAAATGGTTTGATCAATTTTTATTTTCTATTTAATTGCTCAAATTTACTGATGCATGGTACGCTAAAAGTACCGAATCATGACCCGATTATAAAGGTGTGGTTTAATTTTGAATTTATTAAAATATTCTGCTATTAATATGTAATTTTAAATCAGAGCTGGTGATACTACCACAGAGTTAAAATCTTTTAAATCAAAATTTGATTATTTTTAAATTAAGGCATGCGGTGACAGTGACAGTTTTTAGAATTAATTATCATTTTTTATATTATCCGGTATTATTGTTATTTTGAGAATATATATTTTTTTATTACTTGATTAAAATTTTAATTTATAAACATTTAATCAAGTAATATTTTCAACTTTATATAATTTCATTTAAATAATTTTTTTTAATTCTGTAAATTAATAATGTTAAAACGTTTGTCAATTAGTAAATATGCTAGTTTGTACTAGATATCAATTATTGCATTCTCAGTTGCAACATCTGTCCCTTCTGAATGTTGAGTCAGTTTAGCGGAGAAGATAAGAGAAACATTGGGCTTGCAATATCTGATACCTCATGTTTTATTCGGTGGATTCTGGCATTTGATTTGATTTTTGAGTTTTTATTTTTAATCCATTAAATAATATACGAGCCATAAAATTACATATTATTTTCACAATTAGATTATTTTAATCGAACATCATGTTTTATTTGGAGTTCTAGAAATATTTGACATATCTTCTCAAAAACATTTTTAATTAATCACATTTTGAAGGTAAACTATTGCAATATATATATTTTTTAATTTGAATTTCTGGTAATGTAATTTGATGCGTACATATATGAATTGTTATATTGATGGAACTTGCATGATTCAACAATTCAAATACATGCGTAGCATATGCATATACACACCAAATTACTATTCTCATTTCTTAAGTGATGAATAAAAAGTAAAAAAATTACAAATTTTAATTAAGAATAATTTGTCAATCTTATGCATAAAATCATAACTTTATTTACTGAGGAACCATTCAACTTTCTTCATCTAATAATCTTAATTTTATCCGCGCCACCCCTTTCTATATTGCTCCACTAATTTCATGGGTGTGAGCCCAAAGGTTCAGTAATTTTCTTTAGGAAAAACACATTATTAGGTTCATGAATTTTCACGTTTTTCTACATTAAATCCTTGTATAAAAAAATTACACATTAAATCTTTTTACTTTTAATTTATTTCATATTTAAATCCTTATGTGGCGGAGCTTATGGGTCCTTATGCAGCGGAATATGTCATCAGCTCCATCGCATGAGGACTTAATGTGAAAAAAATTAAAAATAAAAAAACCTAATGTGTAAATTTTTTTTGTACAAAAATTTAATACAGAAAAATGTGAAAATTCAGGAACCTAATAATGCCTTTTGCCTTTTCTTTATTATTGCTATCATCATACTCATCTTATGCTATTAAATTTACCATACAAACAGAAAATATATAATTTTGTAGAAAATTACAAAAAATAATAAAAAATATATAATGAAGGAAAGAAAAAATATTATTTTTTATTAAAAAATACCGATGGATTTATAAATAAATGTTCATTTTTTTACTCCGTATTTATTTATAAATAAATATTTATTTTTCTTTATCCCTATTTACTCCATTTCCCGAAGGAAAGCCAATTTGCAATATAAATCTCTTGAGTTGAATGGTCAAGGGTAATATCAAAATCGATATATTCCTTATTTTGGTAATAGCCAAATATCCAAATAGTCAAAAGAAACCATCAAGCTTTTCTGACTATATTAAAAAATTTCGTGTTCTTAATTTTATGGGAAAAAAAAAATTCTATTTCTTTTATTTAAATCAAATCCAAATAAGATCATAATAATGACAACTAGAAAAATGCACAATTATTAATAAGAAAATTTTCGTATTTGATATATATATATATATATATATAACTGAAATATTTTCCAATTAAGCTATTATATAATGAACACTTAATTTTTATAATCAAATAATGTAAAATATTTAACACATTCTGTTCGCATTCAATGTCAAAACAAATCATAGCATACAATTGTTACCATGCGATTAAAAATTTCAAGCAAATATTAAACGCTATGGCCCATAGCCTATGGGAAATATATTCTGTGAATATTTTGCACTATTCCATGAATAAATGTGATGTACCTATATAATATATATATATATATATATATATATATATATATATATATATATATATATATATATATATATATATATATATATATATATATATATATATATAGAACAATTTAAGTCAGAGTTGGATTATTGTCTCACACATTCAAATAAAATACATAAAATTGAAGGAGTCCAGCCAAATACAATAATATGGCCTGCTAATTAACCTCTTTGGATCTATATTATATATATAATGGGCAAAAGGAAAGTAGGAAAAAGAATCCAGCCTTGCGAGTTGTAATATCACTATAAACAATCACACATATACCACACTAAAACATACACAAATCCTAATATCAAACATAGTCAGCACTTCTGTAAGAAAGTAAATAATATTGCTGCATTTCCTCTTCCGTTAATTAAGGTCTTGATGTGTAGACTATCAAAAATTGAAATAGATCTTGTTCTTCCCTTTCAGCTTTATTCTCTGTCTTAAAATATTTGAACTTCAATTGTGTTGTTTCTAATCCAAATGCATTATTCTATTTAATTAGGTTTGCAACAGATTCTTAAATTCATTAAACACCATGAACCACCAAATGTTGTGGTGAAGTCATAAATAGAATAATTATAACTTACAACATTTGTTAAATATATACTCAGAGCAAGCTGGACGGAACTAATAAATGTTTTTTATAAAGTGGATTTCTTAATAATGACTGCATATAAAATCACATATAGTTTAAAGAGCAGAGAATTTAGCTACTTTTCTGTTTGATTAGAACTCAAATCCCACTCTCTGCCGCACCTAAAAATATATTATAATGAAAAAAATAATTATAGGATATTAACTAACTTGAATTCAAGTTAATAGTAATTGAGAATTTATATTTAATTTATACTCAACATATTAAATTTAAAATTTTGATTACATCTAGCATAGTATAATAAGTACATAAAAAACGATGAACTGAGTTAAAAAGTAGAGAAAAAAAGTCTCTAAACATTGCAAAGTTGGTCGCTAAAGAGTTATTTAAGAATCTGTTGCAACCAATGATTGTAATTACAAAACCAATATGTTATGTCAGAGCTGATGGGCAATGATTGTAATGACAAAACTAATATGTTATGTTAGAGCTGATGGGCGATATGCCTTCGATGAGCAGTAATAGGTGATCAATGTCACAACGGTGAGTAGGGTAGACAACAATAGAGGTTGAGTAAAAGAAGCTGGGAAGAAATAAGATATAATAAAGAGATGGTTAATTTCATTCATTATCACTTAACTTATATTTAAATAATGTAACAGTAATTAAATAATTTTTCGTAATAAAATTATCACCGAATTTTACAGTATTTTACGTAAAAATCATCATAATTGGTCTCAAATAAAAACTATCACTGGAGTACTAACGTGGCACGCCACATGCGCACAAGTAGTTGACGTGACACGCTACGTGTGCACAAGTAGCGACCATCAGCTGATGACATGGCACGCCACGTGTGCATAGATAGCGACATCAGCACTCCAACGATGGTTTTCATCAGAAATCAGTTATGATAATTTTTGTATAAAATATTACTAAGTTCAGTGACAATGGACCTTAAATTTATAATACAAAATTATATAAAACATATAAAAATAAATTTTAAATCTCTTTTTTAATTTAGAAAAGTAAAAAATTTATAAAGTAAAAAAATTTATTTTTTGTTCTTCATTTTAAAAAATAATGTCAAGTGAACACTCTGTTTCGATTTTCAATTTTCTAAGGAAATATTTTCAACCCCTAAATATTTTCTTCCTTTTCATTTTTGTTTTTTTTTTGAGTTAATTTCACTCATGATTACTGAACTTATATCTAATAACTTAAAAATAATTAAATAATTTTTCGTGTCGAAATTGTCATTGAACTTAACTTTATTTTGCGCAAAAGTCATTATGAGTGGTTTCTGGTGAAGATCAACGCCAAAGTGCTGACGTGGCATGCCACGTGTGCACAAATAATTGATGTTAGTTGATGATATAGCACACCACGTGTGCATACGTAGATGATATAACATGTCATATCAGCATTTCAATGATAGTATTTATCGAAAATCGGTTATTATGACTTTTATACAAAATAGTGTAAAGTTCAATGACAATTTTGACACGAAAAATTGTTTAGTTATTTTTATGTTATTAAGCGTAAATTCAATGATTATAAGTGATATTAACCCTGTTTTTCAGATGTGAGACTTATCACACTTTTCATTTCTTTTTTCTTCATGTTTCAACACTTCCTCTCAAATCCAACTGGCTTGGCCCTTTCTTCATTTTTCAACATAATGTTCATCGCTATAAGAAGTTCGACTAGCAGTCGGATAATCATAATATAAGACTTTTCTCGACAAAAGCTTGCGAAATACCTTACGGATTCTGTTCCTTAATCTTATTGAAGACATTTGCAATTCGGTCGCTATAGATTTATGTGGACCAAAATTCGCTTCAGCTTTCACAAATATAAACAGTAATATACTTAATTAATATTGTTTTTTTGCAACCACGAGAGATTATCAATTTATTTTATCATGTTGGTTTTTTTTATTATAACCAAAGTTAAAGACAAAAGCAAGCCCCTACGACACAATCAAAAGTTCTAATGCTGACAATAAACCTCTCGGCTCGCAGTTTATGGCACTTGGATCATTCTTTTTTAAAATTTTATATGAAATCAAATTATTCTACTTGTTTTGTTAATTGAGTCAGTTGCCAAGTCTCCAAATAAGTAACTCAAGTTGGAAGCTTCTGACTCTAAATAATCATTGACTTAATTATTCTATTTCTTTTGTTAATCAAGTCAGTTGCCAAGTTCCCTAATAAGTAATTCAAGTTGGAAACTTGTCAGTTCAAATCCTCATTGACTTAATGTTAAGAACTTAATTAGTGAAATAAGGAATATATGATGACAACTAGGAACTGCGCAATTAAGAAGTCACTAGCAAACAGAATTACAGATTCCTTCGACAGCTGGTTGCAGTTGCCAATTATTACTATAAATACGAAAACATGCAATTAAAATTAGTATCGCAAACTAAACAGAAGGAACCAGGAGAGAAAGATAGCGTCCAAAGGGAAGATCCAAGGCTCTGCAACTTCAAACTCCGCAACTGGAAAATCTGAAGCCATGGTATAACTCCATTCCTCACTTTTCCAACTATACATGCCTATAATTTGGGTTAATTTCACCAGTGGTCATCAAAGTTTAGTCATTGTAACGATATGATCATTAAATTTTAATTTGTAACGAAAAAATCATCCATCTTTTATTTTGTAACTTAAAAATTAGTTTGACCGGAAAAATTAAAATCCGACATCGGCGCGTGTAATACACGCGTAATATCAATGCACGTCAACAAAAAGTGACAAATCACCCTCCAACTCACTGCTTACGTGGCACAATTTTTAAACAAATTAGGATTAATTTTACCGGTGGTCATCAAAGTTTAGCAATTGTAACGATATGGTCACTAAACTTTAATTTGTGACGAAAAAATCATCCTCCTTTTATTTTGTAACTTAAAAGTCAGTTTGACCGAAAAAATTAAAATCCGACATCGGTGCGTTTAATACACGCATAATATCAATATACGTCAGCAAAAAGTGACAAGTCACCCTCCAACTCATTGCCTACATGGCACAACTTTAAAAAAATTTACAACATGATGTTTTTTACTCTTCCCGACCCCCTCTCTCTCCTCTCTCCATTCTCTCTCTTCGTCCCCTCTCTCTCCTCGTCCAAAGCCTTCACGCTCCATTCAAAAAAAATCATTAATCAACCGATCTAATGGCTACGTGGCACTGCCTCTACAACTCAGCAGTAGAAGAGAATCACATGTTTTTCTATTATATATATATATATATATATATATATATATATATATATATATATATATATATATATATAATTCAACTATAAATATTAAAAGAATTATGAAATTTAATAATGTTGCATATTTTTTATTAATTATTGACCATAAAACTAAATTCAAGTGGTTATAAATCACATGTTGACTGTTTTGGCTAGCTAATTAGATGGTGTGTAGTATACGATACATTAGTGACCATGTAGCCATTAGATCGGTTGATTAATGATTTTTTTGAATGGAGTGTGAAGGCTTTGGACGAGGAGAGAGAGGGGATGAAGAGAGAGAATGGAGAGAGGAGAGAGAGGGGGTCGGGAAGTGTAAAAAACATCATGTTGTAAATTTTTTTAAAGTAGTGCCACGTAGGCAGTGAGTTGGAGGGTGATTTATCACTTTTTACTAACTTGCATTGATATTACGTTTTTATTGCACGCGCCGATGTCGAATTTTAATTTTTTCGGTCAAACTGACCTTTAAGTTACAAAATAAAATGTGGATAATTTTTTCGTTATAAATTAAAGTTTAATGACTATATCGTTATAATGGCTAAATTTTGATGACTAACGGTGAAATTAACCCCCTATAATTTTCCAACTAAGTGATCGGTTTTATGTTGTGTCTTCTTAGAAATTAAGCGACTACTATTTTTTTTTTTTTTTTGCATTTATATATCTCTCAAAACATTTCTCTACATTAATTATTGGTAAGTTCAGTGTTAGAAACGGTAGGACCAAAATGAGTCGAACAGTCTAAAAAACTGAGCCAATTCCTTATCTCTTGGAAATAAGAAAGAAAACCTTGGAGTTCACCAAGGGTGAGTACTCCGATAAGTAGTAAATATGAGTAGAAGAGTGCATAAAGAATCAAATCTAGAGAAACTAGAAAGAGAAAATGCTTTAAAATGCCTTTTGATTTTTAGGGGTGTGTGTATATATGTTGGGATTGATAGCAATCATTATGAGAATAGGCTTGACTAGTGGGCCTTATTAGTGGACGCCTTAAGATTTGATTCCATTAGTAGATCCTTAGAAATGCTACACTTCGGCGTATAAATTATTAAAAGAGGAAATTACATAGGTTACTACTTTTTGAACCTTAATTTTTAAAAATACATACATCTCTTAAAACAGTTTAAAAATACCATTTTTTAATTTTTTGTTTTTAAAAACATCCCTTTCCGTTTTAACCCAATATACCGTTACCCATCTCCTATTTTTACTCTTCTATGTCTCCGGCAAGAGTTTTAGGCAATTAGAGCTTTGCCACATATTCGTCCAGTGAACTGTGAAAAAGAAGACAATGACTTCAATTATAGCAACAGATACACAACGAGCAACCATGGCTACCTGCATCAGCATCTCATGTCCTCCGCTCTTGTTTCAGAAAAGTACTTTGTTTCTTTAATCTCCGCTTCCTCGTTCCATTATACTCATTACCCACTTCAAGATCAATTTCAACTTTACGATTTCTTTCTTCCCCTCTTCTATTCCTCGCATTGAATTCTTGCCTGTATTGTTTTCTTTAAGAAGGATTGTTGTTGGAGTAGGAGACTGAATTGCTTGTCTTCTGGGTTAGGTCCATATGCCGAATTGGACCTCGAAATAACAACTTCTACCTCCTCTTCTTATTCGAGCATTTCATGAAACTGCTTACTTAACTTACCTGAAGCTCTCCGATTCCGATGCCTTTTGCCCAATTGGTGGCGGGAGCTGTGGCGACGTACGCAACGGCGATCAACATTGTAGGTGTGGAAGAAAATTGCAGGTCAGGGTCTCAAAAAGTGATCCATTCCAATGTCAAGCAAGCAGCTTAAGTGACAAGAAGACAGCTCTCATTGGTAGAGCAACTTGTTCAAAACATTCTTATCTTTGTCATTGTCATTCACGTCGTCATGGAATGGTTGACAGTAACACAGGTATCTCAGTTTTCTTATGAATTTCCTTCAAAATTATGTTTTGTTGGAACTCTTAAGTTTTTATACAATCCGAACAAGCAAATTATCCTAGAAAATTTCATGAGCTTTTGATTTGTTACATGTGTAGATTTAAGGTATTTTTGCTTCTTGTCTTTCACTCTCTGTTCTTTATAGGTGATATAGATGTGCAGTCGAGATTTAAATTTAACCATTTCACAAGGAGAGAAAAAGCATACATTATACATGTATCTAATCTGACAAATCAATTTTTAATATGAGCCAAAAGATAGAGTGAGGACACTAATGCTATGTTTGTAAATTAGGAAAATGTGTGAATGCTTCAGTGGTATCTTTCGGATAATGACTGCATTGTTCTTGCTCTTGTAGCGATGTCAGATCAGAATTTTGTGGACGAAGATGTCAAAACCGAAAACAAAACAAGCACATGTAGCTCAAAAAGGTTGCAAACTCGAAAAACAGGAGCTTCAAGTAATGACCAGGTAGAGTAAACAGTTCTGCTCATAATCGAGTTCATCTAAATTCAATGTTGTAATGTCAAAGCATTAGAGTTTTTCTAGCTCTCTTACAGGTTGGTCCATGAAGCAGGCTGCTGATGACAGAAGATATTAAAAGGCAAAAAAAGAAGAAAAAAGAAAAAAAAAAAAAAAGAACAGAAGTGAAGTAGTGAAGCTTTATCAAGTATGTGCTCTCCTGACTGGAAATTGATAATTTTGGGTAGCTCATGTTGTTGTTTGATAACCTAGCATATTTGCACTCTAAGCTCGCTGGGAATTCATGAAGTGGAGGTGAATATTGAGGGATTTGTGTAAAGGGTATCATTATTTAGGTGGATGATGATGACTGCTCTTTTACAGTTATTAATTACTGCTCATTTCCTTTGTGTATGTATCTCCAAAATCATAAATATATTATATATTCACCTGGTTTTGTATACTAATAATCACATAGATAACAATAATTTCATCCAAGAAAAGTGATTAAAAAAAAGACTATTGATATCCGTTCAAATTAAAGCAAATAGTAATCAATAAATCAACAAGATAACTCAAACCTATTATTTTTTTTTAAAAAAAGCCAAAATAGTTCGAAGGTCAATCCAAAAATCTCCAATTTTCGAAAATTTTATCAACTCAAATTCAGAAAATATCAGAGAAAAACAATTATAGGTTGATGAATGATAATAGTTCATTGAAATGGAATTGATTATTTTGTTGGAAGGTTATAAAATGGTGGCCATTTTTCTTATAGTTTGTTCTTTTTTTTGTCAAAATAAGGCCTTTTGCTGTGTTATAGTTTATAAATAAATGATTTTTTTTCAACATATTTGATGGTGAGATTTGAATTTTGAACAAATGGAAAATAGTAAATTCTCAACAATGTGAATTATCATCGATTCGTAAGGATAATTTAAAGGTTTATTT
This sequence comes from Excoecaria agallocha, assembly GCA_037975025.1. NCBI lineage: Eukaryota > Viridiplantae > Streptophyta > Magnoliopsida > Malpighiales > Euphorbiaceae > Excoecaria > Excoecaria agallocha. The sequence goes on along the minus strand of JBBPFJ010000315.1, from coordinate 35,590 downwards.
CCATTGACAAACATTATTTTTTGCAAATTTTAAAAAATACGAATTTTCTTTGGATTGTCGACACAAACTAAGAGCTCCCATCCTTTCTGAACTTGGGTTATAGTTTCATAAATTATGCTTTTCCTTTGGTGGTGGAGCTTTGACTAAGTGGCTTTCTACATAGTTCTGATGACGTTTGGATGTTTAAAGCATGTAAACTGGAAGATATCAGACATTTGTCATGCAATGATGTTGGAGTTTAGATATAAAAAAGACATACTAAAATTCAAATTTTATATTTTAAATCTTATTATATTCTTTGGTATACTTGCTGGTATACCATCTGATATATCAAATTTTAAAATACAAATTATGTTCTGAAATTTGGTATACTGATTGATATATCAGGTATTCCAGTTGGTATACCAAGTATATCGGACGGTATATCAGGTATACCAATTGGTATACCAAATTTCAGAAGATAATTTCTATTCTAAAATTTAGTATATCGATCGGTATACCAGGTATACCTGCTGGTATACCAAAATCCAGAAGACAACTTTAATTTAGGATTTTGGTATAGCTGACGGTATACCTGGTATACCACCGGGTATACCAAAATTCAGAATTGAAATTTTTCTATTTTTTGGTATACCGGATGGTATACCAAATTTCAGAAGATAATTTTCATTTTATGATTCAGTATACCGACTGGTATACCAGGTATATTGGCTGGTATACCGAAATCTAAAAAATAATTTTAATTTTGAATTTTGATATACCCGACGGTATACCTGGTATACCACCAGGTATATCAAAAAATAGAATACCAAGTATACCTTAGGGTCTACCAATTTTAAAAAATTAAAATTATATTATGCATTTGAAAATATTAAATTCAATATTCTCTACCAGACTGAAACCCCAACCTACCTTGCTAGTGAAATTATTAGGCAACAAAGCTGATGAATGAATAATGCTATCTCGAAAAGATGGTTCTAAGAATGAAGTAGCAACAACATAATTTATTACATAATAGAACTATTAAATTTTTGGCTCTCAAAGAAAAGATATCTTCACAAACAACAATTAGAGGGCACATTTCCAAATGAAGTTAACAAAAGAGAGATGCGCTAGCAACTGAAGGCCAATTATTACCAGATTGAGCGTCTTTTTGCGTTCCATAATAATGTGCACTTCAGGCCTTTCCATTGAATCTCTAAGGAGTTTCATCAAACAGCTTGAGGGCAAAACTCAATTCCTCAACTTTAACATATATGTCAACCATATCCATCCTCAATATGAGAACAAAATGGAAAATGGCATGCTCAAAATGGAAATTGTTCACAATCCCATGAATCAACACATTGAAAAAAAAACTTCTTGGAATGATAATGGTAAAAAATTGACAAAACATAATTAAAAAAAACAAAAACTATGAAATTTTAAAGCCATTTGCATATATGTGGAATTGATAATTTTGAACAGAACACTAATCTTACCAAATGATGAATAGATACAAAATAAAGAAAGAAATTAGAAAATAAAAGCACACCTTAGGAGACAGTAATAGCAAAGTTACAATCAATGCTCGAAAACGGTGATGGAAAACACAGAGAATCAATCGACTCGGAGACGGTGATTATTGAAGAAGATGAAAAAGAAATTTTGGATGATGATAATGGAAAGGAAAATATGTTTGTTTTGCAGTAGAGTGAACTGTGGCAATGTGCATTAGTTGATTTTGGTTGTATTTGGTGTGTGATTTAAAAAAGGGGTATTTTTAAAAGTGAAAATTAAAAAAAATATATTTTTAAAAGGAAAAGAAGGAAGGGGGTATATTCAGATGTAACCTCATTTTTTAGGTAGTTTTGTAAAACTCCCTTATTTCAATAGATCGAATGGGTGTGTTGAGATAAAATTGAATTTCTTAATTACAATATTATACCCTTAACCCTATCCTTTGTTTACAAAAGAAAATTTAATCCATTTATCAAATTAAATTAGCCAAACACTTTGAATCAGACAATGTGAACCTAGATGCCTGAGTATTACTTCTTGCTTTCTCGAGAATCAAAATTCGAGATGAAAAATAAAAAAAATGGAAAGACGACATAATTCAAAAATGGAAAATATGATGTGGGCTCGCTCTTCGTAGCGTGATTCTATGCTTATTCTCCTGCAATATGTTAAGCTGTTAAATGAGCACATATTTGATTGAATTTTGCTTATCATTTTGCGTTCTTTTAAGTCAGTTTTAGGTGCTTTTCATTGTTTTATTTATTTTGATGACTGTAGGAGCAAATTTTGAAGAAGTTATATTTTTGAGGCTAATTGGAGATGATATGGAGAAGCAATGAATTTTTGGAGCGAATTTAGAGCAAAGAGCTGAAAGTTGAGAATTCTGGAAGTCGCTTTGCCCAAGGGAATTATCCAGTTGCCCAAGGCAGAAAGCCAAGCCTTGCCCAGTCCCCTTGCCCAAGTTGCCCAAGGGAGTTGCCCAAGGGAGATTGACAGTGGAGTTACGATTTTAATATATTTCCTATGCGAATTTGACCTAGCCGCCACTTCTACCCTAGCTGATATTTAGGAATATTAAGACCTTAATTTAGGAAGAAAAAGGCAGTAGTTTTAGGAAGTTTGGATTCTATTTAGTATTTTATTTTATTTTTTCTTATTTGGGTAGGAGTAAACTTCTTCTTCTTTAGGAATTTTATTAAGAATAAAAGGAGGAAAGAAAGAAGAGAAGGGGGTTCCCTCTGCGATTTTCTGAACTGAAAGTTTTTCTTCTCATTCTCTATTTGTGGTTTTGTAACAGCCATGAGTGGCTAAATATTTATTTTAGTTAAAGATTAATTCAAGGCCAGGATTTCTTTTACTGTGAGATTGTTGTGCTTAATTTTTGTTCTTAATTTCATATAGTGTTCATGTTATTTACTGTGGATTAGGGAAACCATATCCCGATTATTATTTGTTAGGTGTGCAATTTGAGCTCGTTGTGCATTTAATTAAGTAATAAATTGCTAATTGAATTTGCTAAATCCGTAATTGTTTAGTGAAGTCAATAACAAGTAGCAATCAGTGTAGCTCCCTCGTAAGGGCTGTTATGTTGAGTAAATACATGATTTGGTCTAAATCAATCTCGCTTGTAGATTGGTTGGCTTAGGTCGGGTTTTTCTAATTCGTAATGCTGTCAATAGATTAAATTCTTTCGCTTGTTAAGGGTTGTTTATTGATTAGGAATTAATTACAGTCTTACTTGATTAATTCATTAATACGGAAAGATTAGGTCGCGATGACTATAACTGGTCCATTGTTTGGTTTTAAGAATTATTTCTTCATCAATGATCAGTTGATTGAATCCTGTGCTACGAATGTCTTTAACTGAAATTTTCCATCCATTGATTTTCTCTTCATTTATTTTTTTCTGTATTTTTATTTTATTGTTTTGATTTTGCTTTTTATTTATTTAATTTTTAGTTTACAAAATCTCCCCCATCTTTTATTTTTAGTTTGTTAATTTCCTAGTTATTTAAAGAATTAAAACTCAACCAATCCCTGTGGATTCGACCCTGCTCATCACTAATTACAAGTTAGTTTTAAGTAGGAATTTTATTTTTGTTGGTTTCGACACCCACCAAATTTTGGCGTCGTTGCCGGGGATTGGTATCTGTTAGTTTTAATTCTTTTAAATGGCTGAATTTTTATGTTCTCTTGAGTCAACAATTTCATATCTGACGTACTTGGTTCAGAACTTGGCTGCAGAAAATAGGCAACCGTGTGGAGCTTATTACCAAGGGAGTTCTTATGAACATCAAAGATTTTTAGATCCGCCACAATGGAGTTATGACGCTTATGCAAATAATGACAATTCATGGTGGATGGGTCAGTCAAACTTTAGTTATGAAGCAAGGCAGCAAAATTCACAGCAACAATTCCATCCAAGAGCACCACCACAGCCCTCTCAACCAACTCCTAGACAAGGTATGTCTCTTGAGGATGTTGTTCAATCTTTAACAACTAATGCCAAAGTTTTGCAGCAACATGTAGAGAAGACAAATTCTAGGTTTCAGAACTTGGAAAAACAGATGAGCCAAATAGCAATGTCTTTGAGTAGAATAGAGTCCCAAGGACGTTTGCCTTCACAAACCATAGAGAATCCGAGGCAAAATACGAGTGCAATTGTTCTAAGAAGTGACAAAGAGCTGGAACAACCCTTGCCCAAGGATGATAATCAGAATAAGGCAAAAGAAGTGGAAAAAGAGGTAGAAATAGAGCAAACAGAGCAGCTCACAGGAAAAAATTCAAAACAGCCCCCTGTTTTAGTTATACAGCCCCCATTTCCTGACAGGTTAGCTAAATCAAAGAAGGAAAAAGAGGAGAAAGACATCTTTGAAACTTTTCACAAGGTTGAGGTTGGTTATGAAAAATTTATTGTCAATGATAATGTTTCTGCTGTTATTCAAAGAAAAATACCTAAAAAATATAAGGACCAAGGTATGCTTGCTATCCCCTGCGTTATAGGCAATGTTATGATAAAAAGAGTTATGTGTGATTTAGAAGCTTCAATAAATATTATGTCATTGTCTATTTGTTCATCTTTACATGTTGGTCCATTAAAAGAGACAAATATAGCACTTCAGCTTGCTAATAAATCTATTGTTTATCCTGAAGGGGTATTGGAGAATATTTTGGTGCAAGTTAGTGGGTTAGTTTTTCCTGCTGATTTTTATGTACTCGCCATGGAGGATGATAATCCCTCAATTTCTTCAGATATTTTGTTAGGAAGGCCATTTCTCAACACAGCCAAGGCAAAAATTGATGTGTATGAGGGTACACTCACTATGGAGTTTGATGAAGAATTCATTAAATTTTATGTTTATGATACGAAGAAAAATTCTAGTGATGTGTCTAATATTTTTAAAGTGGATGTTAGTGAACATTTAATTAATGAATCATTTAGATTGTGTGATAATTCTAACAATTTAAATTTTTTATATTATTTGGACTCCACTTTCAAAAAGCCTAACAAAATTGAGAAGAATTTGGTGAATGACACTAATTTGCAGGAAGTGATAAATGGAAGAACACTAAAATGGGATTCTAGACCAGGTTGAAAGGTGTAAAATTCTACAAATGTCTGGCCAAAGACGTTAAAGAGAGGCGCTACTGGGAGGCAACCCAATGTCCAGCTTTACCTAAGGCTGCAGTGTTACTGTTTAGATTTAAATTCTAGTATTTTATTTTTATTTTTTTTACTGCCTCTTGCCTAATTCAATAAGTCTTTAACTATTTTTTTATTTTCATTTTTGCAGGTGAAGTGAGTAGCTAGTTGGTTTTATGGTGGAGAGATAACAAATAAATAAATAAAGCTTCAATTATTTTTGCTTAAAAAAATCGTGAAATTTTAACATTTTCTGGGCATTTCTTTTGAATGATGGGTTTGCTGGAATTTTTTCAAAGCCTCGATTGCAATTAATGGGGGAAGCTCATTATTTAAAGTTCATTCTTTTAAAAAAAAAAGAAGAAAAGAAAAGATGTGGGCACGTGAATTTAATTTTGACACCTCCTGGGAGTTGAAGATTGGATTTGCTGTAACTTTTTCAAAGCTTTATTTGTTCTTTAATGGTGAAAACCCATTAATTATTTTAGTGGGTTTAAAATATTTTAGTGGGTTTAAAATCGTTTGGGTCTTACTTCCAATTTGATGGGCTTTTCAATTCAATGGGTTTTTAATTTTTATTTTTAACCCATTTCATTTTTTTTAACCCCACTATTATTATTTCTTTTTCACCTTAGTTAATTTATTTCACTTTCACTGTAGGTCTTTCTTCCCCAAATCAAAAGCCCTATCATATCTTTTTAATTGCAGATCACAAGCAGCAGCCCACCTCCCGCAATCACCACATCGGCCAAATCTGCCTTCTCTATCACCGCCGATCAGCGATCAGGCTCCATCGTCAAGTCCTTCATGCTGTCAATAGCAGTCAAGCAAATCGAAGCAGAGTACCCTTTTATTTTGATTTTTTTTCTTTCTTTTTAATTTTTCTTTTCATCTTTTCTGTTTCATTTTCCTTTTTCTTGTTTGTTTGATTTTTTTTCTTTGTTAATTTTAAATTTTGCTCTAGATTAGATCATATGCAAAAAAAAAAAATTGAAAAAAAAGAAAATAAAAAGGTGATTTGGTTAGACTAAGTGATTATAAATGATGCTTTCAAAATTTTGTCTTATTGAATTCCTTTTCTTTAAATTGTAAAGCATTACTTTTTGGCCCAAGTTTCAATTCTCGTCACTTTCCACTGTGATTTTTTTGTCTTTATTTAATTTATTTGTTTATCTTTTCTTTGTTTTTTCTTTTGTTAATTTGTTCTTATTCACCTTATTTTATTGTACTTAGCTTAGATTTTAAGGTGTGTATTTACATTTTTTTTTCTTTTCAAAAAAAAAAAAACAAAAAAGTAGTTATTTTTTTTCTCTGCATCTTTTCTTCTTTATTTAGTTAGTTACTTTGTCGTTTATTTTCATTTATTAGTTTTTCATTGGGTATACTCATGCTTTGATTTCTTTGTTCCATAACTCTACGTGAAGTTACAGGAAAAATGGCTAGACTCAAGAATTGATAAGATGTATGCTACCACTCTATTTCTGCCGTCGCTGACAGCTTTGGACCGTATCTTCATAACAGGACAGTACCCTTTCTTTCTTTTTGCTTATATATTTTGATGTCCTTAGCCCCGCGATTGATTTGTTGTTCCGCATTGAGGACAATGTGAGAAGAAAGTGTGGGGGAGGGATTTGAAATAGAAGTGCTGTGTTGATTTTTATGGTGTTGTGCTGAAATTTTTGGATTGTCTATGCTGATTTTGTGCTGATATTAGGAAGCGTATTCTGAAAATTTTCCTATTGATTTTTGTTGACCAAATTTGCTGCTATATTTTGTTGATAATATTTTAAATTCATTTTTTATGAGCTTATTTTGTTAAGCTAAATTTGGTTAATAAATGAATTTTTGATAAAGTTTTTTTGGTTTAAGTGATGTTGGCATAGCACTTGTCCCATGGATTTAAATGATTTGTTCCTCTAGTTCATTGTTCTTAACATGTGTTGAATTGCATTCTCCTTTCCAGCAGAAAATACTTATCTTAGACCAATTCCTTAACCATTTCGTTTTAACCTGTTGGATGTTAGGCAGAGATGAGTCGATTTCTTGATAATTTACTCTATTTCATATATTTCATGGTAGCCTCAGCATTCTTTTGAATTAGAAAATTCAAGGCTCAAATTTAACAAGTGAAACAAATTTTTGCATGAACTTAATTTGAAATATTTGCACATTAGGTGATTGTTAAAACCAGTTGAGACAATAAATAAATCTTTGTGTGCTTATGGTTTGGGAATCTAGTTGCCAGAATTTGAAAAAAAAAAGAAAAAAAATGGGAGATTAGCAAATAAAATTTTACTTCGCTATCCATTAAAAATTTGGATATGAGTAGAGCTAGTAGCCGCTTGGATTTGTGTTGTCTGAGTAACCGGGTGTATGCGGGTCAGAACCGGGTGCCCTCGCATAAAAAGGACCTCTACATTCCTTGTAAACAATCCTAGTCTTCCCTATGAAAAAAGAAAGAAAAAATAAAATAAAATATAGGCATCAAAAAGTAAAAATGATGCCAAAAATAGAAGTTTTGGTAGTTTGATTCCCTTACTTGTTAAAAATTGTGTGTGTTGTCTCTTTTGGTTTGGCAATCCATCTATGTGTATCGATTTAATTTTAAACTAAGACCTTAAAACTCTTGCATGCTTAAAATATTTTGAGTCTTGTTGTTTTCGATTTAAAAAGATTGTTGAGGAACCCATGTTATGATATGAATTAGTAGGAAATTGTTTTGAATGTCGTTCTCTAATTTGCCTTGCATTTTGATATGGTTGGAGCTTTTGAGTTGGGATTTGGTTAAGGATAAGAATGCTTCTGATGGAACTGATTGTGTTATTTTACTGATGCTTGAGGACAAGCATGGGATAAGTGTGGGGGAATTTGTTAAGCTGTTAAATAAGCACATATTTGATTGAATTTTGCTTATCATTTTGCGTTCTTTTAAGTCAGTTTTAGGTGCTTTTCATTGTTTTATTTATTTTGATGACTGTAGGAGCAAATTTTGAAGAAGTTATATTTTTGAGGCTAATTGGAGATGATATGGAGAATCAATGAATTTTTGGAGCGAATTTAGAGCAAAGAGCTGAAAGTTGAGAATTCTGAAAGTCGCCTTGCCCAAGGGAATTATCCAGTTGCCCAAGGCAGAAAGCCAAGCCTTGCCCAGTTCCCTTGCCCAAGTTGCCCAAGGGAGTTGCCCAAGGGAGATTGACAGTGGAGTTACGATTTTAATATATTTCCTATGCGAATTTGACCTAGCCGCCACTTCTACCCTAGCTGATATTTAGGAATATTAAGACCTTAATTTAGGAAGAAAAAGGCAGTAGTTTTAGGAAGTTTGGATTCTATTTAGTATTTTATTTTATTTTTTCTTATTTGGGTAGGAGTAGACTTCTTCTTCTTTAGGAATTTTATTAAGAATAAAAGGAGGAAAGAAAGAAGAGAAGGGGGTTCCCTCTGCGATTTTCTGAACTGAAAGTTTTTCTTCTCATTCTCTATTTGTGGTTTTGTAACAGCCATGAGTGGCTAAATATTTATTTTAGTTAAAGATTAATTCAAGGCCAGGATTTCTTTTACTGTGAGATTGTTGTGCTTAATTTTTGTTCTTAATTTCATATAGTGTTCATGTTATTTACTGTGGATTAGGGAAACCATATCCCGATTATTATTTGTTAGGTGTGCAATTTGAGCTCGTTGTGCATTTAATTAAGTAATAAATTGCTAATTGAATTTGCTAAATCCGTAATTGTTTAGTGAAGTCAATAACAAGTAGCAATCAGTGTAGCTCCCTCGTAAGGGCTGTTATGTTGAGTAAATACATGATTTGGTCTAAATCAATCTCGCTTGTAGATTGGTTGGCTTAGGTCGGGTTTTTCTAATTCGTAATGCTGTCAATAGATTAAATTCTTTCGCTTGTTAAGGGTTGTTTATTGATTAGGAATTAATTACAGTCTTACTTGATTAATTCATTAATACGGAAAGATTAGGTCGCGATGACTATAACTGGTCCATTGTTTGGTTTTAAGAATTATTTCTTCATCAATGATCAGTTGATTGAATCCTGTGCTACGAATGTCTTTAACTGAAATTTTCCATCCATTGATTTTCTCTTCATTTATTTTTTTCTGTATTTTTATTTTATTGTTTTGATTTTGCTTTTTATTTATTTAATTTTTAGTTTACAAAATCTCCCCCATCTTTTATTTTTAGTTTGTTAATTTCCTAGTTATTTAAAGAATTAAAACTCAACCAATCCCTGTGGATTCGACCTTGCTCATCACTAATTACAAGTTAGTTTTAAGTAGGAATTTTATTTTTGTTGGTTTCGACACCCACCACAATATTGGGATTGCCAGCTCTTATGTAGCTGAAATAATGGTGGTGCATAAAACCTTGCAGGTATCCATTGATTTCCTTGCCGAACAAGATAAATTGGTCTTTTTCAAGTTGGATTCTCTGATTGATACAAATGCAACCAATGAAGCAGCCCAAAGGCCCAGAGTCTGGAGAGTATATGCAAGGAGGTCCAAACCAAAGGCTAGATGCAGACTGGAAGAAGAGCGTGATGTGGCATGAGTTAGTTAGGAATGTTTATATATCAGTTTTTATGTGAGGGAGAGGGTATGAATGTTGTGGCTTGTATAAGGAGGGTAAGGGAGAGGAAGAATAGCCAGCTGTTTGGCTGAGAGGTTGTTCTTAGTATAGTGGCCCTTGTTTGTTGTTTCTTTTTCTTTTCTTGATAGATTGTATTGTTCCTGAATACTTTGTTTTCTCTTCTTATTAATCAATACAAACTGTGATTGACATTCAGTCACTCTTGTGAACTTGATTGTGAGTCTGTAAATTGTATCATTGGTCCGACCTGTCGGATAATCACCGATGGAGACGAGATACCAAAATCTCTCTTCTCGAGTTGATGATAATGAGAATCGAATAGGGGAACTAGCCTCTTGAATACAAGATCTAACCAACTTTGTAACAAAAATGCAACAGAGTGATTGCATGAGGGAGCAAAAAACTAAAGAATAAAGAATTTCAAACACTGGTTTTGGGATGGATGAAACGGATGGAGAAGCAGCCTTCTATGGGAGAGGAATACAGTTCAAGAAGAGGTACTAACCTGGTAGGGATAGGGAACACATCTGGACAAACTCCAGTGCAAACAATGGAATTCAACATGAAACCAGATTATTTTGCTGATTCAAAGGGTTTGTTTAAGAAGATGAAACTTCCCAGTTTTAATGGGACCGATCCTCGTGGTTGGGTTACTAAGATAGAAACCTATTTCAGGATCAATCAAATACCCTCAGATATGAAGATTAATGTGGCCGAAATTTGTATGGAAAGGTCTACCATTAATTGGTTTTCCATGCTTTTTAACACCCAACCGGAGCTGACTTAGGAGCAATTCAAGCTTGAATTCACGCGACGATTTAGTAGTTGTCGATCCACTAGCCCATTTGAGGAGCTAGTTGACCTCCACTAGTTAGGAAGTGTAGATGAGTATATTGAGCTGTTTGAAATGGTGGCTGCTGCCGCCCTTGGACTGCCGGAGGAACAGTATATCGGATACTTCGTGAGTGGCCTTAGGAATGAGATCAAAGGCTGGATCAAGGTTCATCAGCCTGAAGATTGAGTGGAGGCCATGAGGTTAGCAAGATCCATCGAAGTTTCTCTGCAGATGGGGAAAACGGGATTGGCATCATCCAAGCCAACTAGGTTTTCGATAAAGGAGATGCAAGGGAAAACTCAGATGGGCCACAACCCAGGCAATGGGCCCAATAGATATGGGTCTTCTCTAGGACTAAACCATTTTTCCCTTGGCCTAATTCCTGGTCGGTACTCCACGACTCAGAACTCACCTACCTCATCACCGTCGAAACCTAATTGTTGGGGAAATCGACGGTCTGGAGTTCGGCACCTTACCAAAACGGAGTGGGAGGAACGCCAAAAAAAGGAATTTGCTTTTAGTGTGGCCAGAACTATTCTCCTCAGTACAAATGTCCTAAGGCTCAGTTGCAGGTGATGTTACTGGGAAAGGGAGAAGACATTAAAGAGAAGGAAGAATTCTATGATGTGGAAAATGATGAGAGAGATGACCCAGCTGATGGTGAGTGCAGGGCCCTTGACCTCTATCGACTTCACTCTCATATGCTTGCTCCGATGAAGAAAGAGGGGGAATTGCAAACCATCAAGCTTGCTGGAACCGTTAGTGGAATTCCAATAGTGATGTTGGTTGACAGTGGAGCATCGCACAATTTCCTTTCTTCTCAGATGGCATCTACTCTTGGTTTCCAGGTATGTCACATTAAGACTCTTGGAATTAAGCTTGGGGATGGGAATAGAATAACGGTAGATAAGAAATGCACAGGTGTTCCCATAACCATTGGAGACTATCAGTGCTCCATTGATGAGCTGGTGAAAGATATTGGTGGGTTAGATGTAATTTTAGGCATCGAATGGCTAAGAACTCTTGGGGATATCACTGCTAATTGGGCATTAGGGAGTTTGGAATTTGAAGACAATCGAACGACAGTGGAGATGCGGGGTCATTTAGCTCACCGCACCAAAGTCTCATTTAGCTCGTTCTCAATCCAAGGTGAAATAGGCAGTAGATAAGCATTGACGTCATGTAGAATTTATAGTGGGCAACCAAGTGTATGTGAAGTTGCGCCCTCATCGTCAGGTGTCTGTTACTGCCCGTATTACACCCAAGTTGGCCCTTCGATTCTATGGACCTTTCATAATTAGCCAAAGGGTTGGACCTGTTGCCTACAAATTGGAGCTACCTCCTGGGGCCAAAATACATCCCATCTTTCATGTTTCTCTGCTGAAGAAAGCATGTGGCATACCATCAGTTCCTGCTTCCTTACCAGTAGGTCTGGAACTGGATGAGGTAACTACTCTCCACCTTTTTTGTGTTTTGGCCAAACGTATCATCTACAAACATGGGGAGACTATTCCTCAATTGTTAATTTAATGGAGTGAAGGAGGCATTGATAATGCCACATGGGAAGACGAGTTTGTTATTTCGAACCAATTCCCTAACTTCAGCCTTGAGGATAAGGCTGTCACCCCACCCGGAGGCAATGATGCAGATGCAACCAGTGAAGAAGCCCAAAGGCCCAGAGTCTGGAGAGTATACGCAAGGAGGACCAAACTAAAGGCTGGATGCGGACTGGAAGAAGAGCGTGATATGGCATGAGTTAGTTTGGAATGTTTATATATCAATTTTTATGTGAGAGAGAGGGTATGAATGTTGTGGCTTGTATGAGAAGGGTAAGGGAGAGGAAGAATAGCCGATTGTTTGGCTAAGAGGTTGTTCTTAGTATAGTGGCCCTTGTTTGTTGTTTCTTTTTCTTTTCTTGAGAGATTGTATTGTTCCTGAATACTCTATTTTCTCTTCTTTTTAATCAATACAAACTGTGATTGACATTTAGTCATTCTTGTGAACTTGATTGTGAGTCTGTAAATTGTATCACTGATGGTGGTATCGTGGTTGAATAATGCAAATAATGACAGACCGTGGAAGCTGGCTAGTGTGTTTAATGAAATCAGAAATTTCATTGATAGATTTAATAAGGTTTTCTTTATCCACAAACGAAGAGAAAGCAATTTCTTTGCGGATAATTTAGCAAAGCAGAGTGCTCACCGTAAGGAGGATTTCATAGCCTAGTTAAATTGAGAGGTTCGTCTCTTTTTGGTACAGGAGCAAAGTGGGAGCGGTTACTTTTTATAAACTGGCTTTACTCTGAGGTCAGGTCTATAATTCTGGGATAAGTTACAGTACTTTAATGGATGGAAATTCCCCTGATGTTTTGATCCTCCTTGGGATTTCTGTTTGTGGGTATCTGCAGACTTGTGGTTTTTGAGATGTAGCAGAATTATTTCCTCTGGCTTTCCTGGCTGCTGTCAGCATCCATCAGTTTTGCTGCCATCTTTGAGTGCACAGCTACTGCTGCTCTATTTCTTCGGATTAGGGGGCTCTCTTCCATTGCAAGTTCATTTAGCTCCAACATTGTGGCAGGACTTCAAACAGGATGTTTGGCCTATTTATTGATATTTCTCTAGATTTTGCTCTTTAATGAAAAGTGGTTGATGGTCTCTTCTCTGTATCAAGGATGATTTGGAACTACTTGATGTTTTTAGTTGTTCTGGGAGCATCTTGGTGATCTTCACATTTCTTTATGTCTTGTTTGTCCTCTGTATCTTACAAGTTTTAGTCGCTTTATGATAATTTGTCCCCTGTTTCTTCAAGTTTTAGCTGCTTTAGTTTATCCCTACAGGTGGTTGTAGTCTCCTGCTAGGGACTTATTGTCCAATAGATTTTTGTTTCTCTGGTACGATGTTCTTTTTTTTCTTTGTATGGCCTTCTGGCTTTCTATGTTTGAGTTGGAATAAAATTTTCAGCTATGAAAAAAAAAGCGACAAGATTGGCACTTATAAGCCAAATCAAAAATGGAAAGTTTTTATATCTTTTCAACTTTTTTTTCCTCTTTCTAATTAATTTTTGCTGAAATTTTATGGTGGTAACCGAAACCCTATTTGGGTAATTTAACTGATTGGTCATCCAATTATAATCCTTTAACAATAAAATCTTTAATCTTTAATTTATAACATAAAAATTACTCAACTTTAATTTATGTAAAGAAAAAACATTTTAATATCTTATTGCAGGTTAACACTATATTAGAAATAAGTGCAATTATATATGTTGGGAAAACATGCATACAAATAGACATGAAAAATAATAAATAAGAGGAAACATATTTATCTCTTGTAACACAGAAACCTTTGATAAAGGGAAAGCACGAGATCTTTGTTTTGCGTCATTGGTTAGGCCTTTAACCACAAGTAATTAAATACACTGGAAAAAAGATAGCAAATAACTCCACGATCTAAAGGCCCATTCGAGATGCAGAGAAAACAAAATGGGAGAATTAGATATTTTAGTGTGTAAATTAGAGTTGGCAAATTTAGTAACCTTAAATAGGTTTCCTGATCCCCTATTTATAAAGGTTTACTAGAGTCATAACCCTAGTAAAACTCTAATTCCTTTTTGAATCAGAATTAGATAATCCTAATTTGATTAGGATACATGCAAATAGAGTCATGGGCATACCCAAAGTTTATCATCTCCCACTCGCACATGACAGAACAATTTCCAGTCATATAGACAGATAGACCATATGACCGTCATAGATTAGAGCACTAGTGTTGCACACTTATTAGGAATATATGGCATATTGAAAAATAAGATCCTTTTTTCACGTATGCTTAACTCTATATTGTCTTCTCACATTGATTGTTTTAATTCATGATCTTATAAAATAATTTTTGTATAATTCACTATTGTGTTCTATTCATGAAAGCCACAATAGATATATCAGTGAACTTTGAAACTATTGAATGTGATAAAAAAACTATTTTATCCTTTTATTATATGCCATCCATCATGTTTCAACTAGCTTTTCTAATTAGATCCGTCAGGCCGAATTATCCTATATAGTTTTTTGGAGACTAACTAAGCCAGCCACATTGAAGTATACTTATGGGATAAATTTAGGGTTCTGAAGGTCTATATCCAATAGGGTCTCACACTAGGGAAAGTTGAGCTCATTTACTTATTAAATTCTCATCTCTTAGTCACTTAAGCAGACATGATATGAAACATGAGTTATAGTGTCTTTACTTTCCTTTAAGGAGCGTATGTCTTGAAAAATATATTTAACACCGTACAGAAACGTAAGGTTGCGATACACCGAACCATCTAACTTTAGTCCACCTATTTAAGGAATACTTTTGACTTTTGGACAGAACATGGTAGTTTCGTTTAACTCACTATGGGATCAGACATAATCCAAATTTGAATCTTAATTCAAAGCATACAACTTTATGTATGTCTTTATCTTACACTTTAATAAGACTAATCTTGTAATTTCTACAAGACGACACTTTTATTTTAAATAGGCTCTCGAGTTTCACACCATATGTTCAAAAATCATCTCATCTTAGTCTTTGTGAATTCATTGGCAAAACTGCGGTAAACACTTGGTGAGTGGGTTACTTCTCTATCCGATATGCTCAATCTCATAATTAATAACAGTGACTATTCACACATTAAATATTTATACTCATGTATTACCAAAAATGAACTTAAAGGGATTACATAAGTGAATAGTACAAATTAAATCCTATACAAGCCCTGAGATTTAATATGCCTCTCAAACATATCTTTTATTACAGGTTTAGTTAATGGATCTGATACCATATCTTGCATGGAAACGTATAGTAAGTTTACATCTTCTCGTGTAATAATATTTTTTGTGTAATGATACTTAATGTTGATATGCTTAGTTCTACAATGAAATTTTGGATTTTTGATGTAAGCAATTGATGATTGAATATCACTATAGGCTGTCACTTATTCTTCTAAAATAGTTACTCTTAAATAGTTCATAAACTTTTTTAGCCAAATTGTCTGTACTGTAGCTGAGGAAGTGATAAATTTATTTTTCATTGTTGAAAGGACTATGCAGGTTTGTTTCTTGCTACTCCATGAGATGGCACCTTTGTGAAACAAGAAAATGAATCCTAAAATGGATTTCCTCTCATCCACATCTCCTCCCCAGTTAAGCATCTGTGTATCTTGTCAATTGAAGATTCTTGCCTTAATAACAAAGAAAATAGTCTGCAGTACGTACCTTTGAGATATTTAAGTATCTTTTTGCCTGCTTTTCAATGTGCTTTGCCTAGGTTTTCAATTACTGAGCTATGAAACTGGCCGCTTCTTTGGCTTTGATTGAGTTGAGACTAGCAAAACTAACGGACTAGAGCTTGAATCTCCCCTAAATGTCATATATTGGTTTTGGGTTGAATCAGTTCCTTCACTTGGCAAAGTGAAAATCTGAATGATTTTCCCTTCTTGACTCTGTCAGCATGAAATCTCCAACACATGAGTAATTCATAATCACGATTGCAAATTCTAGTGCATGGGAAGAGCTCTTTGAGGATGCTAGGTTAATTATAATGGCAGAGGGATCATTTATGCCTGTCTCAATTGCTGCTTTACATTGTGCGATTGAGTACTTTTTCTAGTCTATGTACTACATTATCCAGCGATGGCCCATTCTTGTAGTGGAGATTTGCGTGGTCTGCATTTCAAATGTTATATTTATAAGACTTCAGAGACTCAGTACCAGAAAGTTTCAAGCCGCGAAGATTCAAAGATTGGATCCACTCTGAACAGGACTAGTAATTGTATCTTGAGGTTTAGAAGCCAATGGGCAAGAATTTTTATCATTGCAGCTTATTCGGCTTTGTCATTGGTAACAGCAGTATCAAGAAGCTAAATGATTCTCTGCACTTTGATCTAGTGTTGTAGTTGAAGGGGGAAACAAAAGATTGGAATAAATAAAAAATTTTAAATTTGATGATTCAGATGTGGCAGATTTTGGTTTATCTCAATTTGGTCAGCAGTGCTGTAGATACATATCAAAGTTTACTTTCCTAAAATGGTTAATGTGAGCGCAAAAGATGGATTGATGCTTAGTGGTCAAAGATGACAATCGGATCATTGTTGCAGACGCTATTTTATTATTGATTTAAATGGAAATTATATACAGTCATCTGTGGTCTTTTGCTCAATGTTGACCGCAGATTAACTATTTGGAGATACAAGGTTAATTGACTGCAGAATCTCAAGGATAAATGAGTTCACTTTTATCATCCCAGTTTGATGATTAAAAGGTATGACTCTTAGAGATCTCCTTTCCATAATACCTCAATTGTCAAGGAGAAGACATTAGATCCTTTAGGTGTCTGTAAACGTAAATCAGCAGAATTATCTTCTTACTGTAGCAAGAGTGAAACTGGAAATGGTCATTTTCAGCACTTTGTCTGGCTAGTTTACCATCTTGACCTAGCTGCGCTTTACGAATGGCTATTATATATGGTTGGGGTAGCAGCACACCATACCCTGCAATTGTTTTTCAGTCCCCGTCTTTATAACATAAAATTGACTCGCTTTGAATAATATCCTAAATCCTGTAAAATTTTTCTAAAAAAAGCCGAAATTTTGACTTGCCAATTAAAGGTTAGAAATTTTATTATTACACATATTATAGTTGGATGACCTTGATAGTCCGACGAATATCCTCTGGCTTTTCTTTTTTTTTTTTTTTTTCTTAAATATCCGCACTGTATTTTTTATTTTTGACTGTTTAGAAGACAAACTAGTAATTTGAAGCAACCTTGCTTTTCTCGACCAAATATTTAATTGACAAACAGGTTTAGGACCCGATATGAAGCGTTCACGTTAGGAAGTTAAAAAATAGTATTTTTTTTTTTTTAACCACGACATTATAACTCCTATACTTTAGGAAATAATCCATTGGCAGGTCCCCATGAGCAGCAGAATAGCTATCCTCTCTTGTTAAGCCATAGTTTCAAAGTTTTCAGCAAAATTTTTGTTGAGGTAAATATATGTATGCAAAGACAAGCGGGCGTATAAGATAGATAATAGAAAGTTTCTTCACATAATTTAAAGGAATTATATAACTGCAATTCAGAAATAGATTTAAGGCAATACTGTTGGATAATAGAAATTATTCAATCACAGAATAAGAAGAAGCAACTAAGAAAGTGATAAAGAAGAATTTTATTGATAGAGAAGAACAGAGATTGACAGTTCTCATATCATAAACAACGAAACAAATCTACTTAAATAGTAAATGCTTAACTAACAAATCAGAAAAATCAGTAACTGATCAGCTAAAAATCAGCCACTCCTTATTGACTGCAACAGCTCCTAAAGAAAAGTAACAGATTGTACTAACTAGCCGTTACTTTGAATCATTCAAACCAACATCCCCCCTTGATTCAAACTTGCACACTCCCAATTTCCTTCTCAGCTTGCAGAATCGTGGCAAGGGAAGAGCCTTTGTAAAGATGTCTGCCATTTGATCTTCAGTTTTCTGAAAAATAAGCTTGATAATTCCTTCTGCAACAAGCTCCCTGATAAAGTGATGCTTTATCTCAATGTGCTTAGCTCTTCCATGGAACACTGGATTTTTAGTCATAGCAATAGCTGAACAACTATCACTAAAAATGTTTGTAGTACCATCCTGTTGCAATCCCAAATCAACGAGTAACTTCCTCATCCATAATGCTTCACAAGCTGCAGCTCCAATTGCAACATATTCTGCTTCACATGTTGAAAGTGCCACTGTGCTTTGTTTTTTTTGAACTCCAAGTAATGACTCCTGTTCCAAGAGTGAAACAGTATCCAGTTGTGCTCTTCCTATCTTCTGTTGAGCCAGCCCAATCACTGTCTGAATATCCCAAGAGATTGAACTTCTTTGATTGACTGTACCAAATGCCATTGTCTACAGTTCCTGCTATGTACTTCAATATTCTTTTTGCTGCTCCAAGATGATGTTTTGATGGCTTATGCATGAACCTGGAAACCATACCAACAGCAAACATAATATCCGGTCTGGTATGACATAAATATAACAGACCTCCCACAATGCTTCTGAAAATTCTCCCATCTGCAGCTTCTGTACCATCATCTCCTAAAAGTTTCTCATTTGCATTCATAGGAGTATCACACTCCTTGCAGCTACTTAGATTGAACCTTTGCAGCAAATCAGTTGCATATTTTTGCTGAGATATGAAGATTCCATCTTCTGCTTGTTTGATCTCCATGCCTAGGAAGTAATGTAACTTTCCTAAATCTGTCATTTCAAAGGTCTCCATGATTCTGACTTTAAAATCTGCAATTAAAGAACTGTTAGTTCCCAAATAAATCATGTCATCTACATAAAGACAGACCAGCATGAAATCTCCTTCTTCATAGTTCTTCATGTACATGGTTGGTTCATTTTCACTTCTTTTAAAATCACTTTGCAGAAAGTAACGATCAATCTTGAGGTACCAAGCCCTTGGTGCTTGTTTCAGCCCATATAATGCTTTCTTGAGCTTGTAAACTTTCTCTGGATTCTTCTGCATTA
Organism: Excoecaria agallocha; assembly: GCA_037975025.1. NCBI lineage: Eukaryota > Viridiplantae > Streptophyta > Magnoliopsida > Malpighiales > Euphorbiaceae > Excoecaria > Excoecaria agallocha. Next base: position 16,450 of record JBBPFJ010000315.1, on the reverse strand, counting down.
TGAACCCTTCTGGCTGATCAACATATACTTCTTCACTTAATTCTCCATTCAAAAATGCAGACTTTACATCAAATTGATAAACAATTAGTTTTAATTGAGCAGCAATTGATAAAACCAATCGTATAGTCTCAAACCTTGCAACAGGAGCAAATGTTTCATCATAATCTATTCCTTGCTTCTGAGCATATCCCTTCACAACTAATCTGGCTTTGTACTTCTGGAGTGTGCCATCAGAATTATATTTTGTTTTGAAAATCCACTTCAAACCAATAGAATTTTTACATGGTGGCAGATCCACTAGCTCCCAAGTCCCATTGTTTTTAATTGCAGTCATTTCTTCCTCCATGGCATGCCTCCATTCCTGTTTATCTGCTGCATCTTCATAATTTGCAGGATCTGAAACATACAAAGCAAAAGTACATGTTTCATCAATTTCCGTTAGTGACCTGAACTTCCTTGGGGGTGTCTCTTCATCAGTGGAGTTGTTGCTTGGTGAATTTTGACTGCTGCCGGGTGTGTTTGAGCTACTGCTTGGTTGATCGGTATGAACTGATGCTGTAGGACTTGTAGGTTGTACTGTAACTAACTCATCATCATGATTTTCATCCTCTCTTGGTACATGCACACCTGATTGTTTACTTGTGTTATCCCATGACCACCTTTCATCCTCACTGAAAATGACATTCCTACTTATTAAGAGTTTACCATTTGCTGGGTTGTAGCATCTGTAGGCCTTAGATTGAGTACAGTAACCAACAAAAATGCATTTTGTTGATTTTTCTCCCAACTTGTGTCTTTCCTGAGGATTAACAAACACATATGCTATACTGCCAAAAACCTTTAAATGAGTAACTGAGGGTTTCTTTCCATACCAGGCCTCGAATGGTGTCTTATTCTGCATGGCTTTTGTTGGTGAGATATTGAGCAAATAAACTGAAGTTGTCACTGCTTCAGCCCAAAAGCTATCAGGTAATCCCTTGGTTTTCAGCATACTTCTGGCCATTTCAACAACAGTCCTGTTCTTCCTTTCAGCAATCCCATTCTGTTCTGGAGTGTGAGGTGCTGTAAGCTCTCTGTGAATTCCATGCTTCTCACAGAACTTCTTAAATTCTGTAGACAAAAATTCCCCTCCTCTATCTGTTCGTAGTACTTTCAATTGGCTTCCACTTTGTTTTTCTGCTATGCTTTTAAACTTCACAAAGTTCTCAAAGGTTTCTGATTTCAGTTTCAAGAAATATATCCAGATCATTCTACTGAAATCATCAATGAACAACATAAAGTACTTACTGCCACCTAGAGAGTCAGTTCTCATAGGTCCACATAAATCTGCATGTACTAACTCAAGTGGTTTTGATGCTCTCCAAGCCTGACCAACAGGAAATGATCTCCTGCTATGCTTCCCATAAATACATCCTTCACACACCATATCGAATTCTTTAATTTCAGGCAGTCCAGTCACCATCTCTTTCTGATTCAGCAGCTTTAATCCCCCTGAATTCAGATGTCCATATCTAAGATGCCATAATTTTGAGGCATCTTTAGATATTGCTGCAAAAGCTTGCATTTCAAGCTTGTCAATAACAAGAGGGAACATGTGATTTTCTGTCATTTGCACCTTAGCTAAAACATGTTTGGTGGATTTTTCAGTAATTATGCACATATCATCATCAAAGAGAACTGTAAATCCACTAACCATTAGTTGACCTATACTCAACAAGTTGTGTGCTAAATCTGGAGCATACAAAACATTTGAAATCTGCTTATTTGTTCCAAGATCAGATTTTACCTCTACTGTGCCTTTTCCCTCCACATGTATCTTCTTGTTGTCTCCCAGCCTTATAATTCTTTTATGAGTTTCATCCAAATCTTTGAACATGGCTCTCTCCCCTGTCATATGATTAGAGCAGCCATTATCTATGAACCAAACAGCTTTCCCTTCATTCCTTTGCTCAATTACAGCCATGAATAAGTAATCTTCATCAGCTTCAGTCTCCTCTGCAAATTCAGCTAGATTACTTCTGCAGTCTTTAGCTAAGTGCCCCGTCTTTCCACATGTATAGCACTTCCTCAACTCTATCCATCCTCTTCCTCTGCCTCTCCCTCTATAGCCTCCACGAGCTTTTCCTCTATTGCTTCCTGCTCCTTCTTGATTGACATGAAAGGATTTTTCTTCAGATTTCTCCTGCAACCTGTTCAACCTGTCCTCATGGGCTTGCAAGGATCCCATCAACTCATCAACAGAAAGCTTAGACAAATCTTTTGACTCCTCTATGGCAGCAACAACATGATCAAATCTAGAGTTCAAACTTCTCAGAATTTTGGCTACAATTGTTTCATCATTAATTTGTTCACCAAAGGATTTTATATGATTAACTATTGTTTTTGTTCTAGAGAGGAAATCCTGAATGGACTCATTATTTTGCATAAACAAGGTTTCAAATTCTCTACGCAAGGATTGAAGTTTAACCGTAATTACCTTGGTAGATCCTTGGAACTCATTTTCCAGTATAACCCAAGCCTCCGCAGCAGTCTCTGCAGCTGAAATCCTTGAAAACACAGTCTCATGAAGTCCCTGTTGAATGAAAAAAAAAGCCTTGGCATCTTTTTTCTTGTTCTCTCTTAATCTGACTTCATCATCATTCTCATTGTAGCCGTTTTCAACAACTTCCCATAGTTCTTGGGATTTAAAGAGAGTCTTCATCTTGATTCTCCAGAAATTAAAATTTTCCCCTTTGAAAACAGGGATCATTGATTGCTGAGATGAGTTTCCTAAGCTATTCATACTTGTCAAGCCTAGAAGACAGCCTGGCTCTGATACCACAAATGTTGGATAATAGAAATTATTCAATCACAGAATAAGAAGAAGCAACTAAGAAAGTGATAAAGAAGAATTTTATTGATAGAGAAGAACAGAGATTGACAGTTCTCATATCATAAACAACGAAACAAATCTACTTAAATAGTAAATGCTTAACTAACAAATCAAAAAAATCAGTAACTGATCAGCTAAAAATCAGCCACTCCTTATTGACTACAACAGCTCCTAAAGAAAAGTAACAGATTGTACTAACTAGCCGTTACTTTGAATCATTCAAACCAACAAATACAAGGTATTAAACCCACACCACCAAAATAAATAAACATTATTATGGACTGGAAGGCAACATGCAGATGATCTGGTTCGTAGAATTCAGGTCCTCTTGGTTAGAGATTGGAATGTTCAGATCAATTAAGTTAGCCATTATGTTAAAAAGTTATTTAATTATTTAATTTTGTATTTCAATAAAATAAATAGGCTTAGTACCTTATTTCTTCCCGAACTTGTATTTAATTGCAATGTTCATACCTAAACTTTATTTTTTTTAAATCACCACCTTAACATCAGTTAACTGTCATTAAAAACCACCTGGCTGACTTATTTTGGTGACCTGGCCTAGGATGTGAACTGGACACAATGAAAACGTGTGATAGGCCTGTTTACTCCTCAGCTCTATGCTTTCTCACTAAACCATCCTGGAAAAAACACAAATACTCCTTTGCAGTTTCATTGAACCCACATAACCCATTATACTTCTCGCATTCACCACATTCCATAATCGTCCGCCAATCCAGCACAAATCCTCTGTTCATAGCCGCACCAAACCCTGTTATCAAACCATTCCCACTCAAATCCGCAGCTCTTTATACTACATTTTAATCAATCTGAATAGCTGTCTGAGCTGTGGATGAGAGAGTCCTCTTAGCCTTCTCACATTTGCTTCTCAATCGTTTAAGAGCTATAAGACTTCTAGAGATGTCCTTCTTATGCTTCCTCCTAAACTCTTGTAAAAAGTTACACACCATTCTATTATCAAACTCCTCGCCGCCATGTTGACTGTCACCAGCTATGGCCTTCACTTCAAAGTTGCCATTTTCAATGGTGAGCAATGAGACATCACAAAGACAACCACTCAAATCAAATATCAACACATTCTTCTCCCTAGAACTTTCAGCCTTGTCAAGACCATTAGCAATAGCTGCAGCTGAAGGTCTTTGATAACATGCATAACAAGCAATTACCCCAGCATCCATAGCTGCCCGCTGCTGAGATTAATTGAAATAAGCAGGAACAGTCACAACAACATTCTTCACTGGTGATCGAAGATAGGCCTTAACGATTTCGCGCATCGTAGTGAGGACTATACCGGAAATCTCCTTAGCAGCAAATTGTTTCTCCTCGTCGTTGTATGTAACCACAATCATTGGCTTGTCACTAGGAGCAGCTATAACTTTAAATGGCCAAAATTTGATTTCACTCTATATGATGCTACTTCTAATTTATAGCCATTTCATCCAATTTTATTTCTTAAAAAAAAAAATTTTTTTGCATTTTTTTATCTTGAAAGAATCAAAGCAGAGCTTTGATAAAGAAAACAGAGGAAGAAAAGAATTTCAGGAATTCTCATTATATGGAAACAGTAACTGTTTGTATTTATACAAGGCTAAAAAAAACTTTCTAGATTCGCAACTACTTTACTATCTATAAATAATATATACATTTCTACAGCCCCCCCTAAGTTGGAGCTTGGTGAAGATCAACCATGCCCAGTATGGAACTAAGTTTAGTAAAAAAAGGAGCAAGAAAGGCCTTGGTGAACAAATCTTCCACTTGGAAAGAAGAAGAAATATGTGTAGGAGAGATAAAGCCGTGCTTGAATTGTTCTTGAACAATATGACAATCAATCTCAATATGTTTGATTCTGTCATGGAAAATAGGGCTAGCAGTAATATATAGAGCTGCCTTGTTTTCACAATGAAAAGGAATCGGCTGGGACATAGGAATATGAAGATCCCGGAGTAAGTAACTAAACCATTTAAGTTCACAAATATTCATGGCCATGCTTCGATATTCAATCTCTGCAGAGGACTTAGAAACAATTTGCCGTTTCTTTGATTTCCAAGCAACCAAAGAATTGCCTAAGTAAAAACAACAGCCAGGAACCGATTTGCGAGTGTTGAAACATGCAACCCAATAAAAATCACAATAAGCTACAAGTTGAAGACTGCTAGTAACTGGAAAGAATAGACCCAACAAAGCACACCCCTTCAAATACTTCAACAAATGCACCACTTCTTGCCAGTGACTAGTTCGAGGTGAATTAACATATTGAGAAAGCCGATGACCAGCAAACGTAATATTGGGCCAAGTAAAATCCAAATAAAGAAGAAGGCTAACAACTTGTCTATATATGGACACATCATCAAAAGGCTCACCCAAATCTGTTGAAAAATTAACTCCCTTTTACATCGGTGTAGAAACAGATTTATCTCCCATCAATCCAACGTCATGAATAATGTCAAGCACATACTTCCGCTGATTAATAAAAATACCATCAAGACTCCTTGCAATCTCATTGCCGAGAAATTATTTAGCTCGACCAATATCTTAATAGTGAATTGATCATCAAGGTAATTCTTAAACCATTGGATTTCTTCATCCGAATCACCTGTCAACAAAATATCATCAACATACACCAAAATAATAAGAGAATGCCTTTGATGAGTAAGGACAAATAGACAATGATCACATTGAGATTGAACAAAATCATATAGTCAATCAACTTGGAAGTTAACTCCACATTCCATTGTTGGAAAGCCTGTTTGAGCTCATATAAAGACTTTCAAAGTTTACTCACTTGCCAATTTACTGTTCGAGTATAACCATCAAGAATTTTCATATACAATTCAATATCAATATAACCATGGAGAAAAGCATTATTAACATCTAATTGATGTAAAGACCAATGTTGAATAGCAACTAAAGCTAAGACAATTCGAACAGTCACTATCTTAATGACAGGAGAAAAACTTTCAGTAAAGTCAAGACCTTCAACCTGGTTATACCCCTTAGCAACCATTCTAGCCTTATATGTAAGGACCCGGCTTTGACCCTAGTAGAATTCAAAGACATTAGCATTGTAAAAATATCTAATTAAACAAAATTAGATAATTTATTACAAGTCAAGATTAAAGGATTAATTCTTTAAAGAGTTAAAGGGGTAGAATAGTTATTTTACCTTATGTATGATTTGAATGAAAATATAGTTATAAGGTCAATTGGGACATAAGAGTGGTTAAGTGGTAATTTTATTTACATTATACATATAAGTTTAAGCATGATTAATTTTATAAGGTTGCTATTGAAATTAAGAAATATAGTTTTGTGGATCAATTATAAAAAGAGGAAGTGTATGGTTGAATTTAAGAAAGGAATAAAGAGGAGGGGACATCTTTTTACATGCAAATTTTTGGAGGATTAAAAGGGAGCTTCTCCTCCCCTTTAAAAAGTCTAAACTTATGCATGTAGGAGAGAGAAATGCAAGATTTGGGTGGTGTTCTTGGTTAGGACCAATTTTGAAGAAAGAGAATTGTTTTTCTCTCTTCCATCTCTCATCTCTCATCTCTAAAGTTCTTCATTTTATCTCTAAGAGTTACAAGGAAAATTCTATTGCATGCTAATTTAGAAGTTTTGTAAAGGGACTTTTAAGGTAATGGATTCATCTCTCATCTCTTTCTTTCATTTACTTTCTTAAAAGTGTAAATGCATTCAAATGAAGAAGAAGTTTTGGGTTTAATCATGGATGCTTGGCTATATGGAGTAAAAGAAGGAGAAAGAAAGAAGATTAAAGGCAAAGAAGTTGTAAAGGATTAAAGTGAAGGAATAGTGTTTCGGCCAATGGATGGGATTATGGTGTGCTAGTAACATTCATGCTTGATTAGGGTTGATTTTGATGTAAGCAAAGCTTAATTAGGAAATTACTCAATAAAATTCTGGATGTGTACAAATGAATGTGTTAATTGGTTAAGAAATGTTAAACCCTAGATTAACATTTTAAAAGTTGAATGCAAAGATAAATTGTGAGGAAAATGTGTGTAAAATTAATTATTAATTAGGAAAATTTTCAATTTAATTTATGTACATCAAAATGCTTGAAAATTTTTTTGCTATAAAAAATTCGTATTTGAGCTCACCTGACCTAGTGAGCTTGTTTTGCTAATATCTAGAGGTATAGATATGCAAATTGGGTAATTCAAATTGGGTTGGAAACTAGACTCTTATATCTACCTTTTCTATGAGAAGACCAATCCTAAATCTGTATCTAAACTTGTCTAAATTTAGTTTTAAAATTGGAATTAACTGTTGTCCTGTCACTGGAACAGCCTTCTGAAATTTTCAAATATCTTGAGTTGTATATATGATAATGAGATGATTTTTAATGTTTTAGAAACTAGACATATAGGAGTACAATTTTTGTGGAGGAATATTGGTTAAATTTTATGCCCATTTTCCTCTACGAATTTTCTAAGCTGAAACCAAAACTAATTTTTGTATGGTGAGCTGCTGTTTTGTATCAATGAGCAAGTTGTAGTAATTTAGATGTAACTCATGCTAAAAAGGTCGAAATCTATGGGAAAAATTTATAGATAAACTAGACTTATAGGAGTATAACTCTCATGAATAAATGTTGGTCTAATTCTGTATCTATCTTAATCTACGGATTTTTCAAAGTGATCACACAAACTATTTTTGATAAAAATATACTTTTAGATAATCTATGATGATTGAGTTATAAATGCTAATTTACTTGTCCAAATTGAGTGGTATTTAAAGCATAAACAATTAGAGATATAAATCTTTGTTTGTTTAAAAGGTTAATTTGGTTAATTTAGCCATATAGTATGGCCAATTTGAGATGCAAAACAGACTCAAAAATCTTCCTATCTTATGTTCTATAAGCTAATTCTTGATGTATAAATGTTTTACAAGTAATTATATTATTTTTACAATAACTGCATCATAAGATGAGGATATTGCTTGTTGTATATTATAGGTAAAAATAATAGTATTATAAATTTATACATGACTATGGGTGCATGATATATGTATATGACTAAGATGTATGATAATACCATAAAGTAGAGCTATATATATATGTGATTAGACAACAAGCCCATGAACAAGCATATTGATTATTATTTATTTGAATGGATATAAATAAGCTTATATGTTTTGATTACATGTAATGCTTATATGTTAACATGTCAAAGCAAATGACTACAAGACTACATGTTTATATACTGGAGAATGTATATTTATTTATATGATATTATATGTGTAATATATATAGTAAAAGCCTAAGTATGATAAATGAAATGATAATCTACCTATGTTTATTTATATATTGCTGGAGTTGTTATGCATATATCACATCAGTAAAATAGTGACGTGTATAGGCATAAAAAAAATAAGTATAATTAATGTTTATTTTAAAATATAGTATATACGTAATAAAAGAATGAAATACAGACATGTGTACTTATATTAAGTGAATAAGATATCAAAGTGATAAGGTTCACTTTCACCTATATATGACAAATTGCATGTCTTTGATTATAAATACAAAATACAATTACTATAGCATGCATATGACATTATCTTCATTAAATGTTATGCATGAGCAATGATATAATGCCATACTCATGGTTATCTACATATGTATGTATTTACATGGTTGGAAAGAATAAAGTACAAAATGTTTAAGTTAAGAGATTTAATTGCCTACGTTGTGTCTAGGACGTGGATAGATAGGTGTGCCTATACGGGTAATTTCGCAGTTGCTATCGTCTACCCCATATGGGGCTACTGTTAACCCCGTTTGGATCTTTATACAGTATAGTTCGACCCCGTTTGGGTCATTAACCCATTCTATTTGAGTTCGCTTGACTGGTCCATCTTACAATTTCGTTCCTGTAATGGACCACCGTTTATTACCTTTGGGTGCCACCGTTATAATTAGACAATTTTATACCTTTGGGTACTACCGTATAATCCGTTATCTACTTCTATAGAAAAGTGCAAGCCTCATTTCAAAGTAAATAAAAGTATCATATTAAATTAAAAGATAAAGGAAAATGATAGTTCTTAAATTGATCTTCATATTATTTTTATATTGTATATGGAAAGCATGTAGTGAAAAGGTGGTTTCATTATAATTATGTAATTGGCATTTTAGTGTCACATGAGCCTACTAGACCTATAAACTATGCATATGAACTAACACCTCATGCATGTACGTTTTTAATACTAATTATATTGGTGAATACACGATCTTATTGTCTTATGTTTTACTTGTTATCACTTATATACTATATGTATCATTGTATAATATGGGAAAAGCATGATATGGATAGAAAGAGTAATTTGATGATTGTATGATTGAAATCCAAGATAAATGTAGTTGTACTTGAACAATGTGATGACTTACCATAGTTGTATTGGTTAATGTGCATTCCTTTAGCTACTCGATTTTTGTTTAACCTTGTAATGATAAGTAGGAATTCATACATGTTAAAATAAATGGATCATGTATTCATAAGCAAGGTTATGTAATATACATGCCAATGTAATAGCAAATTAAAATGTTATTTTATTATGAATAAGAAATGGATAACAAGACTTGTTAGAGTCAATACATGGATTGGATACTTAGGATGTGTTGCCTATGATTATGTGACGTAAAATTATTAATATTTGCTCTTACTGAGGGACTCAATTTTGTAATGTAAAGTTATATGATTTGTAACTTGATTTTTCTATAATTTCTAATTGATAGTAACATGTAACGGCGTAAGACAAGTAAGTCAAAGTGATAAGATTAGAATAACTTATAAGAATCAAGAAAAAAACTTAATGCATAAGATTTTAAACATCATACAATATTTCTAAGATCAAGAAGGTGATTAAAAAGATGAATACCAATAACCATTTGATATGAGTTATAAGTATAGCATATGATCAACTAGTACCTAGAAATGTTTTGAAGATTGTTTTAATGATCGAATTTCTATGCTCAAAGCTATGTTTTGTGTGTGTACATTTTGATGACCTATAAAATAGGTTGTCTACATGTTTTATGATCCGCACTAAGCTTTATAGCTTAGCACGAGTGTTTTATCCGTATAGGTTGCAAGAAAGATTTTCATCTCAGGGATAATATCTACAACAGGACAACCAACACAAGTCAAAGAGATAGAGATGAAAAGTGTGGACTTTTATTTGGATTTTTTTGGTTAAAAGTTTTTATTTGGCATTAAAAGTAGTGTATGTAAAGATGCCTAATAGTTATATTTTATTATCTGTAAAGAGACTCTTTAAGTATATAGTAAACATTTTAATAGTATGGTATTTATGTTGGATTAAGTTTTATATTAAGATCTTTATATAATATGGCATAATAGTGTAGAAAAGCATGTTTAATGGAATTGGAAGAGTGATAAAGCTAAGTATAGGTTAAGGGTGCTACATTATATCTGTCAATTATTCCATCTGATTTAAGCTTTAACTTGTAAACCCACTTACAACCAATTGCCTTTTTGCCCGAAGGAAGATCAACCAAATCCTAAGTATGATTCCAGTCTAGAGTTGATAATTCATCACTCATAGCCTTCTCCTAATGTAAATTTCCTCTAGCTTCTGCATAACATCTAGGTTCTCTAATTTGATCAATGTTGGTAAGGTTACATTGATAATCTTTAGTAAGGAAAACAGAGGATGGATAAGGAAAAGTTGGAGGAGTATATTGAGTAGGATTTTGAATTGAAGAACCCATGTGGTTACAGGGAAAACATTCACCACAAATTCAGTCAACCAATAAGGAGTATTCTTCATTCGGTTACTTCGTCTTACTGCTAGAACTCCAATATCAATTGCAGCGAAATTACAAGAACCAGAAATGGATGGAGTAGGATCAATAATAGGTTCTACAACAACATCATCAGCATCATTCGGTGGAGAGACATGCTCATCAATACTGTCATCACCAAACTGAACCCAAGGAAAAGAATGATCCATCCTTATAACATCTGCAGAGAAAGCAAAAATATTTTCATAGAGGGTGACATCTCTAGATGTATAACATTGATTAGAGAATAGATTATAAACTTTAGATGCTTTTTGTCTAGAGGCTATACTGAGATATACACATTTATCTGCCCTTTTGTCAAACTTATCATTTCCTTGCTTTACATCTGTATAATAAAAAAGACAGCTAAATATTTTCAAATCAGTATAAATTGGAATCTTCCCATACAAGAGCTGGTATGGTGTAGCCCAATTCAAAATTACAGAAGGTAATCTATTGCTCAGATAAGTGGCATGCAGTATGCTATAACACCAGAACTTTTTTTTTGGCAAAAAAGCTTGTAGCAATAATGCCGAGCAATCTGCAAAATCTGCATGTCCATTATGTTGTGGTGTAGGATGTACTCCTCTAATGTATAATACCATGTTGCTGCAAAAAATTTTGACAATTATAAGCAAGAAATTCGGTTCTATTATCGGACCTCAATACCTTTAGCTTGGCAGCAAATTGATTCTTGATCATTAGCAAAAAATTAGCCAAAATACCATAGGTTTAAAACTTGAATTGCATCAAATAAGTTCATGTAGCTCTGCTATAATCATCCACTATAGTTAGAAAATAATAAGCAGCAGAAATGGGCTGATTTCTATAAGGTCCCCAAATGTTTATGTGTATCAACTCAAAAGGAGCTAAAGTTTTAATACTGTTAAAAGGGAATGGCTTTCTCGTTTGTTTAGCTAAAGGACAAACATCACAAAATTTAGAACAAGGGATAACATTATTAATGTTTTTGGCCAAAAACAAATGTTTCATTACAACCATTGAGGGATGACCTAACCTCTTATGCCAAACATTATGGTTTATAGTGATTTTATTTACTTGACAGACATTAGAGCTATCTGCCTTGACAAGGTCATTATGCAAAGGAGAAAGATTACATGAATTGGGGAAATGAAAGGAATTACTGCTAAAAAAATAGAGATTGTCAAGCACTTTGCCTTTTGCCCGGATCTTTTCAGTCGTTAGGTCTTATAAAAGGCAATAGGTAGGATAAAAAGTGCATTTAGCAGTAGAAGATATGGTTAATTTGCTCATAAATAACATATTATGATTAAACTTTGGCATGTAAAGCACATTTTTCAGTAACAAGTGAGGACTTAATTTTATATTTCCCTTCTTATGCACCTATACTACTACTTTATTAGGCATATAAACCCTTTCTATCCGTGTAACACCATGTAACTCATCAAACATATCTTTGTCAACACAAATATACGTTGTTGCTCCTGAATCAACTATCCAATTCTGCAAGCCATTTTGTTTATTTTTGAAAGAAAAAGAAGCCACTGTAGACATACTACATCTTCTTCCCGAATGTAATTCATGTGTTGAGTATCCATAAGTTATTTCCCTTTGAGAATTTTACTCAATTCCTGTTGAATCAACTCAGTCAAGGCTTGATGAATGTTTTGCTGCACACCTTCATCCACTTCATCAAAAGATGATTTTTCCAAGTGAACCTATTTCACCTTGCCTTTGTCATTGCCTCTTTTCTCCTTAAATTCTTTATACTAGTTAGGGTATCCATGCAATTTAAAACAGGTTTCCCTTTCATGTCCTTCATTCTTGCAGTAATCATAAAACTTGTCTATCTTTCACCTATTTTCTTTCTTCTTGGCTGTGTATCTCTCAACATTTTGCTTATTTCCTCTAACATTTCTTGATAACATTGCACAGGCTTCAAAATTTTCTATATTCATCATGTATATTTGTTTCTGCCTTTCAATCCCGAGAACCATGCAATACACCTTATTGACTGTAGGCAAAGGATCTGTAGCTAACAATTGACTTTTGATATTGTCATATCCCTAATTTAGTCCCATAAGGAATTGTAAAACCTTCATTCTTGACTCAATCTCTTCCAGCTTCTTCTTCAAGTCACAAGTACATCTTCTACAAGAACAAACAGGCATAGGCTGAAATCTTGCCATTTCATCCCAAAGCTTGTTAATTTTTAAGTAATAAGTAGTGATTAAACTATTTTCTTATTCAGTCATACCAATATCTCTCTAGATTTGATAAATTTGTGGTGTATTATTGCTATATCTGAATATTTCTTCAAGCTCATCCTAAAGAGCCTTTGAACGAGTACAATAAGCAAAGGTATCTACTAACTCTTTATTCATCGAGTTTAATAGCCATTGTTTTATCATACAATCTACCTTCCTCCATCTTTTATACTATTGATTATTCACTTCATGAGCAATTAAGGATCCATCAATGAACCCTAGCTTGTCTTGAGCCTCAAGAGAATTCATTATTGAAATACTCCAACTCAAGAAATTATTTTCTGTTAATGGCATCGTAACAACCACCATACTAGGATGATCGAAGCTATAAGGCTTTAGTAGATCTTTGTCGACATCTAATGTATGTGTCGACATTCCAGCATTTACAACTTTATCGATTGCCATTTCTTGAAGAAAAAAATCTCGTTCCAAGGAAGCAACGGATCTAGCAAAAAAAGCAAGAACAAGTAGAACAGTTAGTCTCTCAACTCTAGATTTGAACTCGAGAGCTCTGATACCATGAAAGAATCAAAGTAGAGCTTTGATATAAAGAAAACAGAGGAAGAAAATTTTTTTGAAAATTCTCATTGATTGGAAACAGTAATTGTTTCTATTTATACAAGGCTAAAAAAAACTTCCCACATCAACAACTACTTTACTAACTATAAATAATATATACATTTCTACATATCTACCACCAGTTTACAATAGAAATAAAGCACCATCAGTTCAAGCAAAAATAGAGCACATCGTGTATACCAAAAAAAAAAGCCTAGAAAAAGCATTAAACTCAATTTACTCCGAAAAAATAAAATCCCGAAATTAAAACCCATTTTCCTGAAATTCATTCTTCTTCTAAAGTCTACCATTTGTTGACCAATTAAAATTAGCTAGGAAAATGCCTTCTTTGAGTGACAAACAATAATAGCCCACAATTGATGAATTTCTGAAGAGAAATCGAAGAACAAATAAAGGACGAAGGAGATGAAAACATTGCTGGCTACTGGAGGAGAAATAGAAGAAGAATCAAATGGAAGGAGACGCTGGTTAAAGGTGGTTAATGACAAATGCCACAGTGGAACTGAACGCAGGCGAAGGAAGCTTCACGAGTCTGTTGGAATCGAAGGGCAGAAGGAAATTGAGAGAGAAAGGGGAAATGAGGAAAAGAAGAGGAATGTTGCATTTTATAGCTCTTTGGGGCAAAAATGATGTCATTTTGAGGGTTTGATTTTATGCAAAATGTCATTGTGTTACGTGTTAACCATGCATTGGTTCACTTCCACGTCAGCAACCCGTGTTTTTCACAAAGTGATAAATTTTTTAAATTTGTTGAAAAGATTTTTTTAATGACAATTAATTGATGTTAAGGTAGTGATTTAAAAAGAATTAAAGTTTATGTATGAATATTGCAATTAAATACAAGTTCCGAGGGGAAATAAGGTATTGAGCCAAATAAATACTACCAACTTTATGTCATAAATTGATATAGAAAAACATCAAAATTTAAATAGTTGAAAAAGTTACTCTATGAAAAGACAATTATAATAATTCAATATGTCTAATTTTAGTAGCTCAATACTTTAAAGAAAAAATAAAACTCTAATTCAATTAAATGATGAATTTTGAAATTTATATAACGATAAAAAGGGTTTTTTAGGGGTGTAAAATTAGCAAATATTTAAAATTTTAGTGTAATAGAAAACTTAATTAGAATTTTGGTGCATTAAAAAGGCAACTCTTATGCCTTTTTATATCAGTACGGGATTCATTGGCAGAAGGATAATTTTATGCTGAAAAATATCACTTGTAGCGACATTTTATGTGCGATTCGGGCATAGTGGGACCCTGCCTGCCGAAAAAGGTTGGTAAGATTGCCATTTTTTATAGTTCAAAACAAGATTAATTGACATGTCCTACTTTAAATAGGTGAAAAACATCAAAATTTAAATAGTTGAAAAAGTTATTATATGAAAAGAAAATTATAATAATTCAATATGTCTACTTTTAGTAGCTCAATGCTTTAAAGAAAATCTAAATCCCTAATTCAATTAAAAGATGAATTTTGAAATTTATACAGCAGTAAAAGCATAAGTTTAGCACATTATTGTATGTAATAAAAATATCAACAAAAGTAAGTTCTCTCTTCATTATCTTAAATGATGATATTATGAACGCATTAAGTATTTGTAACTTGTAAGAGTATAATGGAAAAATCTTGTTTTGAAATAAATAAATTGAAAAATAATTGTTATGAAAGAAAATTATCAAACTCATATGGACATGGTTCATGATGAAGAGAACCCATCCACTGAAAGTATCTCACTACCAAGTAAATGTTAGTCCATTTCTTCGCTAAAGTGGCACTTGTTTGCAGTGTTTTCTATACGGATGATCACGAGGCAGCCCCGTCCCCGTCCCTGCTAGCATTTCAGGGGGAAAATTTCCCTCGGCCCCGCGGGGATTCCCATCCTCGCAAAAAAAAATTTTAAATAAATCTAATTATAACTAAAATATAATATTTAATAATTAATTATAATTGAAATATAATATTTAATAATTAAAAAAAATATAAATTCAATTACAAATTAAATTAATATAAATTTTAATAATTGATAAAACTAAAATTAAATATAATTTAAAACTAAATTATATATATATATAATTAAATTTAATTATTAAATTTCGGGGATAGGGACCACAATCCCCGTCCCCACCCCATAATCTAAGTCGGAAAATATTTTTCCCCCGTCTCCACCTCCACGGAGGAAATTTTTTGGGATTTTTCGCCCCATGATCATCCCTAATTTTCTAGCATTCTGCAAAGAATGTCAAAAATAACCACGTCATATATTGTTTGGAGATGAGAAAATTTTCTTTTATGAAGCAACTCTTAAATAGTCCACCAAACTTGCGAATGTTTTTCTGTAGGGTTAAGTCATTAAAGAAATGTAGGGATGATAAAGAAAAGGCATAGCAACCTTAGTGTAAGCTAAGCAAACTAAATACATACCACTTCTAAGAACTTGTTTTGTAGAGTAATATTAAGGGTGTCATCGCATTTCCTTCATCCATTTTAGTGGATTCTTGTTCTTTAGGAATTGAAGAAGGAAATATCGGGCCGCCCAATGCTGTAAGTTTTTCTAAAGATATGGACACTGCACAACATCTCTTCCTAAGTAGAAATTTGTCAATTTAGGCAAAGATTCGAGAACGAGTGACTTTAGCAGAGGGAAGATCATCTCTTCTCCTTCTGCTTCTTCTACTACTTTTGTCAATCAGTGGAAAACATCCTTTAGTTGAGACCAAAACCAAATAGAGCCATTTTAAAAAGGAAATAGGGCTTTCACAGGATTACAAGAACGATGAAATTCATGCAAAATTATCCGGCGGAGTTCTTCACATCATTACGCCCAAAAAATCATCATCAACTACAACAACCAACGTTCAAAAATAGCCGCAATTGATGCCAAAAAATAAAGA
>JBBPFJ010000314.1:20000-169000 GCA_037975025.1 Excoecaria agallocha | reverse complement strand
GGCATTGTCGTTTAGGCTATGCAAATGAAAAACGCATTTCAAGACTCCACAAAACTGGAGTGCTTGGGTCATTCGACTTAGAGTTTTATGACACATACAAGCCATGTTTGCATGGAAAAATGACAAAGAGTCCTTTTAACAAGAAAGTTGAGAGAACTAATGACTTATTGGAACTAATACATACAGATGTATGTGAACCTTTAAGTACACAAGCTAGAGGTGGTTTTAGGTACTTTGTAACATTCATAGATGACTTCAGTAGATATGGCTACGTCTATCTAATAAAGTACAAGTCTGAAAATTTTGAGACATTCAAAGAGTTTAAGAACGAAGTAGAAAACCAACTTGGCATAAGTATAAAAGCCATTCGATCAGATTGAGGTGGCGAATACTTAAGCCAAGAGTTTGATGGTCATCTAAAGGAGTGTGGTATTATTTCATAGTTCACTCCTCCTGGAATGCCACAATGGAATGGTGTGTCCGAAAGCAGAAATCAAACTCTGTTAGACATGGTTCGATCTATGATGAGTCAAGCTAATCTTCCTATCTCTTTTTGGGGTTATGCATTAGAAACTACTGCGTTCCTACTAAACCGTACTCCAACTAAAGCAGTTGAAAAGACACCATACGAAGTATGGATTGGGAAAGAACCCAATATGTTATTTCTCAGGATTTGGGGCTGTGAAGCATATGTTAAGAAAGATTAACATCTGACAAACTAGAGTCCAAATCTGTTGTTTGCTTGTTTGTGGATTATCCTAAAGAAACAAAGGGATACTACTTTTACTCACAAGCCGAGAGCAAAGTATTTGTTACTTGCAAGGATATTTTCTTGGAAAAGGAGTTCCTTCTCAAGAAAGACAGTGGGAGTAAAGTAGAACTTGGAGAAATTCAAGCGCTACAAACTCCTATAGAGGATGAGTTGGAAATGGGATCAAGTTCACAACCAGTTGTCGAATAAGAACCCATTACACAAGAACCTAGAAGGTCCAGTAGGGTATGTCAGGTGATTAAGAGATATGGATTTCTAATCACTGATAGTGACACTATTGAGTTAGTAGATCATGAGGATCCTACTACCTACCGAGAAGCTATTGAGAGCCCAGACTCGAAAAATTGGCTTGAAGCCATGAAATTCAAGATGCAATCAATGTACGATAACTAGGTTTGGACCTTGGTTAATCCATTGGAAGGTGCTAAGGTAATTGAATGCAAGTGGCTATTTAAACTCAAAGCTGATAAGACCTACAAAGGTAGACTAGTAGCAAAATGTTTTTGACAAACTCATGGTGTAGACTATGATGAAACCTTTTCGCCTGTAATCATGCTCAAGTCCATTAGGATCTTGCTTGCCATAGCTGCATATCATGATTATGAGATATGACAAATGGATGTCAAAATTGCTTTCCTCAATGGAAATTTACTAGAGGATGTGTATATGACACAACATGAGGGTTTTATCAATTCCAAGCATCCTAAGAAGGTTTACAAGCTTTAAAAGTCCATTTATGGATTAAAGCAAGCATCTCGAAGTTGGAATCTTCGTTTTGATGAGGCTATCAAAGAATTTAACTTCATCAAAAATGAAGATGAGCCTTATGTGTACAAGAAGGATAGTGGGAGCATAGTAGTATTTCTGGTCCTATATGTGGATGACATCCTTCTCATTGGGAATGACATTCCAACATTGCAAAAGGTTAAGCAATGGTTGGGGAAATGTTTCTCAATGAAAGACTTAGGTGAAGCCAAGACAATACTTGGTATTCGGATCTATAGAGATAGATCGAATCGGCTTTTGGGACCGAGTCAAGAAAAGTACATAGACAAAGTACTAAAGCATTTTAGTATGGGCGACTCAAAGAAAGGGTACATACCTTTGGCTTTGGGAGTTCGTTTGACTAAAGAACAATGCCCTAAAACCAAAGAGGAAAGGGACAACATGAGTAGAATCTCATATGCATCTGTTATTGGATATATCATGTACGCTATGTTATGTACTAGGTTGGATGTTGCTCATGCACTGAGTATAACCAGTAGGTTTCAGCAAGACCCTAGTGTGAAGCACTGGTCTGCTGTAAAAGGGATTCTAAAGTACCTACGAAGGACTAAGGATCACTTTTTGGTGTATGGTGGTTAAGAAGAGCTCGTCATACAAGGTTATGCCAATGCTGCTTTTTAGACCAACACTTAGGACTCAAGATCGCAATTTAGATTTGTTTTTATTTTGAACAGTGGTGCTGTCAGCTGGAGAAGCTTGAAGCAAGAGACCGTTGCCGACTCAACTATAGAATCCGAGTATATTGTAGCAAGTGAGGCTGTAAAAGAGGCTGTTTCGATTAGAAATTTCATTTCTGGATTAGGAGTGGTCCCAAGCATCCTAGATCCATTAGAAATTTTCTGTGACAACAACGGGGCCATCGCACAGGCTAAGGAGCTCTGGTCACACCAGAAATCCAAACACATACTCAAGAGGTACCACCTAATTAGAGAGATCATTGATCGTGGGGATGTCAAGGTTAGCAAGACAGCAAGTGAAGATAATGTAGCAGATCCTTTGACAAAACAGTTGCATCCAAATCTGCACGAAGCACATTTGAAAGCATTCGGTCTTAGGGCTATGCCCAATTGGGACTAGTGCTACTGGGAGATTTTTAGTGTAAGCCCTAGCCCTAATACATTGTAATAAAATACTTTAGTTAATAAAATGAGGCATTTGTTTTATCTATTGTATTCCTGTGCATATCAATTGATAGAACTATCCAAGAATGATGTTTCAGTTTAAGTTATCATGTGTGAGGCACATGGTTGTAAGACCTTGAAACAATAAAGAGTTCATTCTAAATATCCTTAGTCAGCCATTGTTATCGGAATAACAATGAATTAAGACTAGTATGCTCTCTCTGATAAGTTGAGTTCTGTCTTACGGATCATAAGGATTGTCAATCAAAGATCATAGATACATGTTAAAGAATATGGTATCTGGATTCGATCTATTCATGAGAACACTACATGGTACAAGTCATAAGTGTTTCTCATATGCAAGTTTTGTATCGGAGTTCTTAGACCTAAAATCTCTATGAAACTCTTTATTAATTAGTGTGTACTTTGACATACACCTAACGTGCTCGTAACAGAGTGACAAGTACGGGTATGCTTGGGTATACAATAATTCATGTTAGAGAGCATGAGAGAAGTGAAGGGAATACCCCTCTCAATAAGAGAGAAAATATCATCGGCCACTTGATCAATGAACTGAGAAATGTATGGCCATACCGAGATGAAATAATGAGTAATCATTATTTATCTGAGAGTTCAGTGTCACTGGAATATCAAGAAAGGAATTAATATATATAAGGATGAGTAGTTCCATGCCTTATATTAATTCTGATATTTATGGGTAAGGGACTATGCAAAATTGCATTAGGTCACTAAATGCAATATGCATTTTCATTTAATTTGGAATGCTATAATATCGTGCTAGAGAATATATATAGCCTTTGAATTAATTCATTAATTCATTGCCAACATTAAATGGACCTATAGGATCGCACACAAAGCATTGGGCTTAAAATATTTAAATAAATTATTGGGTATTAATTTTGGCTTTTAATTAAAGTCAAATTAATGTGTGTAATGGGTATTAAAAATGCTATTGGACCTTGGTCCATGAGAGAGAGAAATTCAGCCCACAAGGTTTAATTTCAATTAGTTAATTATCTTGTATTAATTTAATTATTTGAGTATTAAAGCCTAAAGGAATTTTAATCAAATTAAATCAAGATAAAATTGAATATGGGATGGTGTGACAGAAATTCCAAGATAAAATTCAAGGGAATTTTGGCACATGTGTAATTCTTTAATTAAGTGATTTATTAGATTAAAATGTCTTATGTTTTATTTCAAATTAATTTGAATTTTAAATTCAAAGGAGTTTGAATCAATATATGTTACTTATTTTAAGGAATTGATTAAGGCTAAATTAACTATCTTGAGGTAGTGGATTTATGAATTATCACTTACAAAATTAAGTGATATATATTGAATAAAAAAACCCTAAGTGTGTGGCATGAAAGTGTTCTCTCTCTCACAAAATTTTCTTTGGCCAACTTTCATGAGGAGAAAGGATTCTTCCTCATTCTCTTATGTTCTTGGGAAAAAATAGCACCTAAATGAAGTGCAAGATCAAATCTCGTAGCTTCAATCCATTGCCATTACACAATACTTAATTAGAGAGCTAGCAATCTCGATTTTAAGCTTTGCTTGCAATTGTGTGTGTGAACATAGAGAGGAGTGGCATAAAGGTTGTTCCTTTGGCATTGGTGGTGAAGATCTAAGGCTAACATATCCTACTTGGCTGCTGGTCATCATCAAAACAAATCTTGGAGTGCATCTAAAGTTGTAAGTTTTAAAACCCTAAAATTGCATGTTTTGATTCTTATTATGGAATTGTTTGGCATGTATGATCGAATTTTATTGTTTCTCCACTGCATGATAATCATATAAATGCCATGTCATATTCCATCATATATCTAATCTTTCCATGAATTTACAACATGAATATTAATGAGAATAAGAAAAATCACCTTTGATTTTTGTTGTACAGTTGATTTTCCTTCGCACCGGGTTATAGCAAACCATAGTATCCAAAATCGAACACCTCCAATGAGTAATCCACACTAGAGAATGATATAATGAACCAAAAATTGGCAGGGAACAAAGGGCTGGACGAAAATCCCTTAAGCTAGCAAAGGGAAGTGGCAGCTAGGGATTTTTGAGGAGAGAAAAACTGTTTCTCTTAATTGTTCACTTAACCCTAATTTCCACATCACTTGGATTTTTATAGTTAGGTTAAAAATCCAACTTCATAATGGGATTTGGATCTTTAAAATTGCTCGAAAATTATTAATTGGGCTTTTAGAATTATTTATAATTATTTGGGCTCAATTAAATCCAATTTAAGCCGTGTCACAAAAGACTATGCACAAAACCCACAAACTAGGCCTTTGTACATATACTTGGATTTAATTACCCAAATGAATTCCAAATACAACTAAATTAAATAAGTAGGCTCCACAACGGTTATTTAACATATTTAATTTAATTTGGTTCAAGAAATAGGCCTCTAAATCCTTCTATTTAGAGTTGGCATGTGGCCCTTCTTCTTGAGGGCTTCTGTGCCAACTTTATTTCTCTGGCCCTTTATAATTCCTTCAATGGACCTATTAATTATTATATCAACCCTATAACACTTATAGTTCAATAATAATCAATTATGAAATATGTTATTTCAATTAGGTCCAATTTTATAGAACATTTCTCAAAAGTTTCGCGAACAATTTTACTTGATCATAATTAATTAAACTCTTTAATTAATTATTATCTTATTCACTTCTCTATCCCCATAATAATATCAAATATTATTATCCTTGTCATTTTACCATTTTATCCTTTTTCTCTATATGTGTGTGACCTATTGGGTTCCTGTCTACGTTGGCAGTATAATGTGTAATTGTGAGTTCTATTCAAAACTCACATGATTTAAACTCCTTTAACTCATTTTATCAATCCCTATTGATATTCTTGATACATCATTATAGAAGTAATGATTGGCCTCAGCTAGGCATCATGACTATCCAAATGTTAGGAAAGTCAAGTGGTTTGACTATACCCTTCCATAGAAATAGTTACTATGCAATTACTCCTTTTACCACTTTTATATCAATTAGATTCTTAGTATGGATTTTTGTCAACTCATATAAATCTAATTATGTATGTTCTATTAATTTAACCATTGTTCCCAAAATGCCCTCCATGGATCTTTATCCATTTTGGCATATTACTGTGGTCAGAGATTCTCTAAACAAAGCAATTATAGAATCATGCGAGATAACTTCCCTTATTAAATTTTGGATGGTGAATCCTTTGTCAATCACTCAACTATCTTCAAGTAGGTCATGATATACCCAATCTCCTAACTATGTTCATTCCTACTTGGAAGTAATCAGTTATGGATTCAAAATATGCCACTTGCTACTTAAGATAACTTTGGTGATCTCAAGTCTAAGGATACTTGCACAACCGCTATGAAGAGATTACTCACTGACATAGATTTAATATACATGTGAGGATTCTCTTTGCAGGTCTCCAATGAACTTGTTCTTCTTACAAGCATCCACATGTTAGCTTTGATTATCTTCCATAATCATAGTTATGAGAACCACTGCTTGAACCATTCAAGAAGCATAATATGTGCTAGTCTATCTGAATTAACAATGCCCTATCTTGTAAATTCTATGACTATGGATATTTAGATATTAACACATTTGCATACAATAGATATCTCACATCATGAACACTTTCAAGATTGCCTTTACACTGTGTTTATAATATCTAGGACTTCATTTATTAATTTAAGATTTACAAACTCATGTATTTAAACATAGCATTAATAGATGAATGATGCCTTTTATTGAGAATATAAATTCATACATATGAAAAATATCCCTATTACATAGGCTCTAGGGCATGCTCTCTAACAATCTCCCACTTGTACTAGAGCTAATCACTCATATGTCTTAAACCCATGCTATTTATATGGTGATCATGCTTAATCTGGGAAATTGCTTTAGTGAAGGGATCCGCCACATTATCATCTGTGGGAACCCATTCTATTTTCACATCATTTCTAGCTACTATTTCCTTTATGAGATGGTAGCATCTGAGAACATGCTTGGATCGCTGATGAGACCGTGGTTCCTTTGCTTGTACAATGGCTCCATTGTTGTCACAATATAAAGGAATCGGATCAACAATGCTAGGCTCCACTCCTAGTTTAGTTATGAACTTTTTGATCCAGACTACTTTTTGGCTGCTTCTGAAGCAGCAATGTACTCAGCTTCTGTCGTGGAATTAGTAGTTGTTTCTTGTTTGGAACTCTTCCAACTAACTGCTCCTCCTCCCATTATAAACACATAACCAGACTGTGATTTACTATCATATTTGTCAGATTGAAAGCTGGCATCTGTATACCCATTTACTTCCAAACTACCCTCTTCATATACCAAGAATATATCTTTAGTCTTTCTCAAGTACTTAAGGATATTCTTGACAGCTACCTAGTGTTCCTCTCCAAAATTGGATTGGAATCTACTTATGACACTCAAAGTAAATGTTACATCTGGACGTGTACATAACATAGCATACATGATAGAACCAATTGCAGATGTATATGGTATTCTATTCATGCTCTCTTAGTCCTCTAGTGTCTACGGACACATAGACTTAGAAAGGTGTTTCCCATACCCCATGGGTATAAACCCTTTCTTAAAGAGATATATATTGAACCTCTTCAATACTTTATCTATATATGTACTTTGAGAAAGACCTAGTAACCTATTGGATCTATCTCTATAGATCCTTATTCCCAGAATATAGGATGTTTCTCCAAGGTCTTTCATGGAGAATTGCTTGGATAACCATATTTTAATAGATTGGAGAAGAGAAATGTCATTTCCCATGATCAATATGTCATCCACATATAGAATTAGGAAAACAATTGCACTCCCACTGACCCTTTTATACACACAAGGTTCATCTTCATTCTGTGAGAAACCAAACTCTTTGATTGTCTCATTAAATTGTATGTTCCATCTCCTAGAGGCTTGCTTCAATCCATAAACAGATCTTTGAAGCTTGCATACATTTTTGCCATTTCCTAATGTGAACCCTTCTGGTTGTGTCATATACACATCCTCAGTTAGATTTCCATTTAGGAAAGCTGTCTTCACATCCATTTGCCAAATCTCATAATCATAATGAGCTGCAATGGCTAAAAGTATTCTTATAGACTTAAACACCGCTATAGGAGAAAAGATTTCATAATAGTCAATACCTTCTTTTTTATGATAGCCCTTTGCTACTAAGCGAGCTTTATAGGTAACTATATTACCTTCCATGTCGGTCTTCTTTTTGAAGACCCATTTGCACCCTATGGGTTTATCCCTTCAGGTGGTTGAGTCAAAGTCCATACTTTGTTCTCATACATGGAGTCCATTTCAGACTGTATAGCCTTAAGCCATAAATCACATTCTGAACTGTTCAAAACTTCTTGATAGCTTATAGGCTCATTATCCTCTATTGTAGTTATGCCTCTATCCGAATCAATGTGAAATCCATATCTTAGAGGGATAGAATGCATCCTAGTAGATCTTCTAGGATTTTATGTATAATCAGGTTCAACTACAATCTCATCATTATGAAATTCAATTTCGAGTTCAATCATTTGATATGCTTCTATTTATGGGTCCTGAACTTCACCAAGTTCAATTTTACTCCCACTGTCCTCTCGTAGGAAAATTCTAATTCCAATAAGACAACATGCCTTGAAACAAATACCTTTTATTCTAAGGGATGATAAAAATAATATCCAAATATTTCTTTTGGATATCCCGCAAATAAACATTTGTCAGACTTAACATCTAGTTTGCCTGACATTGTCCTCTTCACATAAGTAAGACAACCCCATACTTTCATATGAGAAAGCGTGGGTTTCATGTTATCCCACATCTCATATGGAGTAACATTAGTCGATTTACTAGGAACTCTGTTTCACACATAAACAGCAGTTTCTAATGCATATCCCTAAAAGGACTTAGGCAAGTCTGCTCGGCTCATCATTGATCGAACCATATCTAATAGTGTTTGATTTGTCCTTTCAATATGGTGTAGTCCATTGAGATAAAATCCCATTATCTCTAAGATAATCCTGAAACTCTTGGCTTAAGTATTCTCCACCTCGATCTGATCTAAGTGTTTTAATACTCTTGCCAAGTTGTTTCTCTGCTTCATTTCTGAATTCTTTGAACTTTTCTAACGCTTCTGATTTATATTTCATTAGATAGATGTATCCAAACCTAGAATAATCATCTATGCAAGTAATGAAGTAGGAGTAACCTCCTCTGGCATGTGTAGTCATTGGACCACATACATCTGAATGTATTAAGTCCAAAACCATTTTAGCTCGTTCTCCTTTACCAATAAAGGGAGTTTTTTTTCATTTTTCCCAATGGACAAGATTCGCATGTATGAAATGATCCCAAATCACCTGACTTGTGTAATTTTCTCATGCATTTCTCATTTATATGGCCTAAACGACAATGCCATAAATATGAGGTATTTAGATTATCATGTTTCATTCTTTTGGTATCCACATTATACACTTCTTTAATTAAATCAAGAACAAATATACAATTCTAAATGATAGCTTTTGCATAAAACGTATTGTTCTTAAAAATGTAATAGCACTTGTCCTTTAAAGAAATGTCATAATCGTTCAATAAACAACTAAAAGAAATAATACTTTTGGATAAAGCTAGAACATAATAACAATTATTTAATTCCAGTACTAATCCACTAGGAAGAGGCAAATAGTAAGTCCCCACAACTATTGTAGAGATGTTTTGTCCAGTAGCTGATTGCAAACATATCTTTGCCTTTCCAACTCTTCTAAAGCTTCTAAGCCTCTGTAGATCATTACACAAGTGAGATCCACATCCGATATCTAATACCCAAGATTGTTTTGAAGTAATAGAATAAGTATTAATTTTAATCATATGAATACCTGAAGTAGAAGCATCAGCTTGCTTCTTCTCCTTGAGAGAATCTGGATAGGCCTTGCAGTTACGCTTCCAATGACCATCCTTTCCACAATGGAAGCAAGTTCCTTTGGGATTCTCTTTCTTGGCAACCTTCTTCTTTGAGATCCCACCATTCTTTGGCTGTGCCTTGGTTGTCTTCTTTTTCTTCTGCTTCTTGCCTTTAGCAGAAGTGATAACCACGACACCTTTTGGATCATTCTTAAGGGATCCATCAGCTGTCTTGAGCATGTTGATTAACTCAAGAATGGTTATTTGGATCTTGTTCATATTGAAGTTAAGCACAAAAGGTGCATAACATGGAGCCAACGAGTACAAGATTAAATCTATGTATAGATCATTATCCATAACATAGCCAAGTCTACTCAAATGCTCAATATATCCATATATCCTCAATGCATGAGTAGCAGCTGAAGTGCCTTCCACCATTTTGTAGCTAAATAGAGCTCGAGCAATCTCATATTGCTCAGTTCTAGCTTGAGAAGAATAAAGCTCCTCAAGATACAAAATGATGGTTCTAGCATCCACAATCTCATGTTGCTTCTGAAGCTTCGAGGACATAGCACCCAGCATCAGACATGCTGCCGCTTCACTATCCTCCATATATTTTCGATAAGTGCCTTTGATCTCATCAATGCAATCTTTTGATGAAAGTGGCGGTGGATCTTTATCCAATACATAATGGATCTTTTCAGCTCTAAGAACAATTCTCACTTGCCCGATCTAGTCAGAATAGTTGCTGCCAACCAGCTTGTTATCCAAGATTGATGGTATATTAATGTTTGATGTGCTCATGATGATGACCTAGATGTGAAAAAGAAAACTTATGAGAGTATGTTCATATATATGTATGCATTAATAATGTCTTTAATTAATCCATTTACTCCCACTATTTTATTGCGAATTAATAGCCCTCACTATATAATCCAAGAAAACCCAATGGTTTTCCTAGTGGGCCAATATCCAATCCTTGATATGTAATTTGACCTTGACTGTGGTCAACAAGCCAAACTCCATGCCTCTGAAAGGTAGGTATCTCTATGCCAATTGTGTCTCTACACAACTATTGGATCATTAGGTTATCAACTCTTGATGCATGCATATCGTATATGCATTCCCTAATCTTGCCTTTAAAATCATTAGCCTTGACTGTGGTCAACAAGCTAATGAGCTAGCTAAGATGACCCATTTAATTAGATTTGAACATATTCGATATAATGTGAGCTTGACTGTGGTCAACAACCCACACTATAAAGAACTCTAGTTCTCCTCAAATTAATGGAAGGCTTATATACCTTACTATTTGTTTGAGGGTTTTAGTTAATTAAGTCTCATCATACATGGTTGGCATACATTGGTATGCATCCTATATCTATCACATAAATATAAGCATACAAGTATGGCATAGTTATGGACTTTACTACATTGATTTCCCTGAGCCAAGAGGGAAATCAAAATGTCACACCTAGGTAGTATGCATGATTCAAATAAGAAAAATAATTACATTATCTTCAAGCTTGTTGGATCTCCATTCGGCCCATCTTACTTCTTGATAGTGGTCTCTATCTCTATTTCTAATTCTAATCTAAGTAACCTAATTACATATTAGAATTTGAAAATAAATACAAACCAAAACCAAGTGGCCGGGACTTGAAAGTCCTCATTGGACCAAAACATGCATAATGCTCAATCACATTAGGCCTTGTCCATAACTATCCATCATGCTAATCATACACCCTTATATGCATTTTTAGTGTATAAAGTAATGGATTACTAACATTGTTTCAAATCTTGAAACATACTTTTGAGTTATTTTAATAATGTGATCAAATTAGGAAACTTTGTCCATTTTGGAAACTTTCATTTTAGGAAACCTTTTTGCATGCATGTGTTCTTCGCTTAATAATCAATCCAATTGATTATTAATTAATTATTTAATTAATTAATCATATTAAATAATTAAAAGAATCAATTTTGGGCCTTTTGGAATGAGCCAAGCCCACTCCAGCCCTTAAAACCCATTAATAAACATAATTATGGTTTATAATATTTAATTTAAATTAGCTCCGTGGGCTCACCAAGTCATTCAATAATTTAAACCAAGTCTATAAACATAATTAAGCCCATTAAGTGGTTTTAATGAATTAAAATTAATCAAATTAATTTAAGGCCCATTTTAATTAATACAATTATTTAAAAACACTTTAATATATAAGATATATCAGATTTAGAAGATTAAAAATCGTTCTAAAAAAGAACACACCAAGAACATATCAAGAACACACGAAGAACACCAAATTATCGAACTTTTCGACTAAACAAGTTTTCATGCAAAACTTGTTCGATTTTAATTTCGTTTGATCCAATGGCTTAATATCATATATTAAAAACATAAATTATTATCTAAAACATCTTATAATGGATCTATAAAAAATTAATTTAGAACAGCCCCTAAAATTAAAAGCTCTTCACGCAAAACATAAAATCCTTTTCTCAAAAGAATTGTTTTTGTTTCCGTTATATATATTTGATCACACTTATATCCAGAAATCAATATTTCTCATTCATGAACAATCAAATCTGATATTTTAAAGTTCATGAAATAAATAACTCAAAAATAAAACTTATTTCACAGAAAAATATAGAATTGTATATACATGGCAAAACCTGGCTCTAATACCATGTTGGAATTTTATCGGTTACATACATCTCATATATAAGGGAAATTTAAAATTTTTAACCAATATATTTGATCTTCCCATAAGTTTACAATATTCATATTAATGAGAATAAGAAAAATCACCTTTGATTTTTGTTGTGCAGTTGATTTTCCTTCGCACTGGGTTGTCGCAAACCACAATATCCAAAATCGAACACCTCCAATGAGTAATCCACACTATAGAATGATAGAATGAACCAACAATTTGGAGATAACAAGGGACTGGCCAAACATCCCTTGAGCTACCAAAGGGAAGTGGCAGCTAGGGTTTTTGGAGGAGAGAAAAACTATTTCTCTTAACTGTTCACTTAAACCTAATTTCCACATCCCTTGGATTTTTATAGTTAGTTTAAAAATCCAACTTCATAATGGGATTGAGCTCTTTAAAATTGCTGGAGAATTAATAATTGGACTTCTAGAATTATTTATAATTATTTGGGCTTAATTAAATTCAATTTAAGCCCTTTCACAAAAGACTATGCACAAAACACACAAACTAGGCCCATTGTACATATACTTAGATTTAATTACCCAAATGAATTCCAAATCCAACCAAATTAAATATGTAGGATTCAAAACACTTATGTAACATATTTAATTTAATTTGGTCCAAGAAATAGGCTTCTAAGGCCTTCTGTTTGGAGTTGGCATGTGGCCCTTCTTCTGGAGGGCTTTTGTGCCAACTTCATTTCTCTGACCCTTTATAATTCCTCCTATGAACCTATTAATTATTATATCAATCCTATAACACTTATAGTTCAATAATAATCAATTATAAAATATGTTATTTCAATTAGGTCCAATTTTACAAAATATTTCTCAAAAGTTTCGCGAATAATTTTACTTGATCATAATTAATTAAACTCTTTAATTAATTATTATCTTATTCACTTCTCTATCCCCATAATAATATCAAATATTATTATCCTTGTCATTTTACCATTTTATCCTTTTTCTCTATATGTGTGTGACCTATTGGGTTCCTGTCTACGTTGGCAGTATAATGTGTAATTGTGAGTTCTATTCAAAACTCACATGATTTAAACTCATTTAAATCATTTTATAAATCCCTATTGATATTCTTGATATATCATTATACAAGTCATGATTGGCCTCTAGCTAGGCATCATGACTACCTAAATGTCAGAAAAGTCAAGTGGTTTGACTATACCTTTCCATAGAAATAGTTACCGTGCAATTACTCCTTTCACCACTCTTATCTAAATTAGATTCTGAGTATGGATTTCTATCAACTTATATAAATCTAATTATGTATGTTCTATTAATTTAACCATTGTTCCCAAAATGCCCTTCATGGATCTCTATCTATCTTGGCATATTACTGTGGCCAGAGATTATCTGAATAAGGAAATTATAGAATCATGCGAGATAACTTCCCTTATTAAATCTAGGATGGTGAATCCTTAATCAATCACTCAACTATCTTCAAGTAGGTCATGATATACCCAATCTCCTAACTATGTTCACTTTCTGTTGGAAGTAATCAGTTATGGAGCCAAAATATACCACTTGCTACTTAAGATAACTTTGGTGATCTCAAGTTTAAGGATACTTACACAATCGCTATGAAGAGATTCCTCACTGACATAGATTTAATATCCATGTGAGGATTCTCTTCGCAGGTCTCCAATGAACTTGTTCTTCTAACAAGCATCCACATGTTAGCTTTGATTATCTTCTATAATCACAGTTATTAGAACCACTACTTGAACCATTCAAGAAGCATAACATGTGCTAGTCTATCCAAATTAACAATGCTCTATCTTGTTAATTCTATGACTAGGGATATTTAGATATTAACACATTTGCATTCAATAGACATCTCACATCATAAACACTTTCATGATTGCCTTCGCACTGTGTTTATAATATCTAGGACTTCATTTATAAATTTAAGATTTACAAACTCATGTATTTAAACAAAGCATTAATAAATGAATGATACCTTTTATTGAGAATATAAATTCATAAATATGAAAAACATCCCTATTACATGGGCTCTAGTGCATACTCTCAGATGCTATCATCTCATAAGGGAAATAGTAGCTAGAAATGATGTGAAAATAGAAAGGGTCCCACATATGATAATGTGGCGGAACCCCTCACTAAAGCACCTTCCCAAATTAAGCACGATCACCATATAAATAGCATAGGTCTAAGACATATGAGTGATTGGCTCTAGTGCAAGAGGGAGATTGTTAGAGAGTATGCCCTGGAGCCCATGTAAAATGGATGTATTTCATATGTATAAATTCATATTCTTAATAAAAGGTATCATTCATTTATTAATGCCATGTTTAAATACATGAGTTTGTAAATCTTAAATTAATAAATGAAGTCCTAGATATTATAAACATAGTGTAAAGGCAATCATGAAAGTGTTCATGATATGAAATGTCTATTGCATGCAAATGTGTTAATATCTAAATATCCCTATTTATGGAATTAACAAGACAAAATATTGTTAATTCGGACAGACTAGCACATGTTATGGTTCTTGAATGGTTCAAGCTATGGTTCTCATAACTGTGATTATGAAAGATAATCAAAGCTAACATGTGGATGCTTGTTAGAAGAACAAGTTCATTGGAGACCTGCAAAAAGAATCCTCACATGAATATTAAATCTATATCATTAAGGAATCTCTTCATAGCGGTTGTGCAAGTGTCCTTAGACTTGAGATCACCAAAGTTATCTTAAGTAGCAAGTGGTATATTTTGACTCCATAACTGATTACTTCCAACTGGGGGTGAACATAGTTAGGAGATTGGGTATATCATGACCTACTTAAAGATAGTTGACTGATCGACAAAGGATTCTCCATCCCAGATTTATTAAGAGAAGTTATCTGGCAAGATTCTATAACTACCTTGGTAAGAAAATCTCTGGCTAGAGTAATATGTCAAGATGGATAGAGATCTATAAAGGGCATTTTAGGAACAATGGATAAATTAATAGAACATACATAATTAGATTTATATGAGTTGACAGAAATTCACACGCAGAATCTAATTGAGATAAGAGTGGTGAAAGAAATAATTGCACGGTAACTGTTTCTATGGAAGGGTATAGTCAAACCATTTGACATTCCTGACATTTGGGTAGTCATGATGTCTAGCTAGAGGCCGCTCATGATTTGTATAATAGTGTATCATTAATATCAATAGGTATTGATAAAATGATTTAAATAAGTTTAAATCAACTAAGTTTTGAATAGAACTCACAATTACATATTATACTAGCAATATGGACTGAAACCCAATAGGTCACACACATATATAGAGAAAAGGATAAAATGGTAAAATGATAAGGATAATAATATTTGATATTATTATGGGGATAGAGAAGTGAATAAGAAAATAATTAATTAAAGAGTTTAATTAATTATGATCAAGTAAAATTATTTGCAGAACTTTTTGAAATATTATTTAAAATGGACCTAATTGAAATATTGTATTTCACAATTAATTATTATTGGACTATAAGTGTTATAGGGCTTAGATAATAATTAATAGATCCATTGGAGGAATTAAAGAGGCCCAAAGAAGTGTAGTTGGAGCAAAAACCCTTTAGTGGAAGGGTTACACGCCAACTACAAACAGAAGGCCTTAGAGTCCTAATTCTTAGACCAAAATAAATTAAATATATTTCATAAGTGTTATGGAGCCCACATATTTAATTTGGTTGAATTTGAAATTTATTTGGGTAATTAAATCCAAGTATATGCATAAATGGCCTAGTTTGTGGGTTTTGTGCATAGTCTTTTGTGAAAGGGCTTAAATTGGATTTAATTGAGCCCAAATAAATTATGAATAATTCAAGAAGCCCAATTAATATTTCTCCAACAATTTTAAAGAGCCCAATCCTATAATGAATTTGGATTTTTAACCTAACTATAAAAATCCAAGATATAGGGTTTCAGGGTAAGTGTGAACAATTATGAGAAAACATTTTTCTCTCTTTTCTCTCAACCCTAGCTGCCACTCCCCTTGCTAGCATCTAGGGAATTTTGGCCAGCCCTTTTTCTCTTCCTTTGTTGGTTTATTCAATCCTTCTCTAGTGTGGATTACTCATTAGAGGTTCTCGATTTTGGACATTGTGGTTTGCGACAATCCGGTGAGAAGGAAAATTAACTGTACAACAAAAATCAAAGGTGATTTTTCTTATTCT
Source organism: Excoecaria agallocha (assembly GCA_037975025.1). Taxonomy (NCBI): domain Eukaryota; kingdom Viridiplantae; phylum Streptophyta; class Magnoliopsida; order Malpighiales; family Euphorbiaceae; genus Excoecaria; species Excoecaria agallocha. Next base: position 152,437 of record JBBPFJ010000314.1, on the reverse strand, counting down.
CATTAATATGTATATTGTAAATTAATGGCAAGATCAGATCTATTGGTTAAAAATTTTAAATTTCACTTATGTATGAGATGTATCTAACCGATAATATCCAACAGTATCAAACATATATATATATACATACCTATGGGTATTAATTACTATAGATATCCAAAGATATTGAATCTTTAAACCCAAACAAAGTCGAACTATTATCCTAAATGGGATCAAACTATAGCAATCGCAACTATATCCCTATAGACATGCATATCTATCCACAATTGAACTCTATTTGCAGGTATTGTTGTATTCATATACCTTTCAATTATCATGCTTCTACTTTTACTATACAATCCTGCACATATATAATCATATAAGAAAAAACACAATTTTTGGTACATACATATGTATATTCAATCTCAGTTAGCAATACAAGAAACTGTAAATGTATATAACATGGTAATAATATACTTTAACATGATAACATATAAGCATAAGTATGTAGGCATATTCATGTTATTTCAAACAAATAATATATGACATGCTTATTCATATAGTTGCCATATAACATGTTTGTTCAGCTACATATATATATATATATATATATAGCTTTACATTATGGTATTATCATATTTCCATGTACTTATATCTCTTTGTATGTTATCTTTTCATTAATGAATAGTTTAAACTTCTTTAACTTTTCTTCTTAACATCACAATCTCATATATATATATATATATATATATAACATACTTGGTATGATCTCATTAGTTCACACTTTATTAGGTTGGTATTTTAGGTGTAATGAAGTATTGCTTTAAAGAGAAAGAAGAATAGATGAATAAACTTTTCAGGGTGAGGTTGCAAATGCGATAGGGATCGTGGATGTGATAGAAGACATAGAAAAAGAAATTAATGGAAAAATGGGCAGGCTCTGTCGCAGGCATGATAGTATCAGGTTCATCTTCTGGCTTACAACTTTAACAACACAAACCCATAAAATCCCTTTCGCATATCTGTAATTTTTCATTCAAAATTTACTTTCAACATCTAGCACTTTTAATGCTATACATCAGTATAAGAATCATCAAAAAATAAATTAAATTACATCCATTTTAAACTCTAATTCTTCAGCTAAACATATAATAGAACATTATGCTTTTTCTGCAAATTTTGACTAAGATTACCATAAGATTATAGATTTTCTCACTTCTTTGATTCCTTAGATTTCACCTTAACCCAACTAATAGGAAATATCATTTAAAATGAGTTCTCTTTATGAATTAAAGCTTGCTTACATTAATTACCTTATGCTCCATTCAAGAATCTAGCTTAATTTTTCAATTAAGGCTATATACATGAACGCGTACAGAAAATCCTTATCTCATTTATTAATTTTAGTTTTGGGTTTCATCAAAATCTACCAAAATCACACATGTATGTCAATAATCATACCAAGTTCCTATACCTTTGCTGAAATCCACAAAATCCAACCTTCAATCCTTAAAGGCTTCCTTCCCCTTATTCTTGTTCACCTCATCTTCAATAAAGAGACAAGTATAACAATAAGTATTCGAGAAACTCCTTACATGCAAATTCTTTTAACTTGTTTAAGAATAAGATGATAATGAAGTTGAAAGGGATTTCACTACCTTAGTACTCTAGCCATAATAACTCACTTTAATCAACTTAACCAAAATAGAAACTAGAGAGAGATTATAACTTATTAGTGAGAGAAAATGAAGAAAATGAAAATTTGCATTTTAGTTTTCACTTCCCTTAGGTTTGCTGACCTAGCTACCAAATTAATCCCACAAACACATTTTTCTCTCTCCTTCATGCAAATTCTAGATTTAAGTGAGGATGGAAAAGTTCCCTTAACTCTATTTCTTGTTTTTCAATAATAAATATATCCCTAATTTTCCTGTTTTTTCAATTTTATCCCCATACTTGCTATCCTTCTTATAATGGCACCCTTATTATTTTAACCATTCCTTAATTACTCATATATCTAACATTATACAAGAATTATCACATCACCCCATTCGACCTTAATTTGTATTTTATTATTTAATTAAACATTAATCAAATATAAATTTCAAATAGTTCATGTATAATCCTATTGGGGTCAAAGTTAAGGCCTCACAACTACCCAGGAATGTTGGTTGAGATACCTCATTAGATCATCTCTCAATTACCTGATGAACCTCCTCATTTGCTCATCTATCTCGACTACCTGAGCCCTTTGGGGACCTCACCCTTAATACAGTCTCCTTATTCCCTAATCTGGGTGAGTGACTCATCAACTACCTGTAGGGATGCATCAAATCTTTGATCTGCAGTCGCTAAATTAACTCTGATACCATACACTTCTATCTATAGAGATTCCACTATCACTGGTAATGCTTATAGAGACTGCACTACTGCCAGCATAGCCTGTAGTGTCTGATAGTCTCCCATATAGTTGCTATTCTCTCAGAGACATCATCAGGTGAAGGGACTGATGGTGGATGTACTAGTGGCACAATAGATAAAAATGCCTTTAGATATGCTAATGATGGCAGAGCACTCGATGTAAATGCCTTTGGATGCCTATATGGTGAAGGAGCTATAGAGGTGGATGCACCCAGATACCCATAAGGAGAAAACCTCTTTATCCTCCTAGTTGGCAATCACTGGTGTTTGATAAGCGAACCAGGATGTGCTGGTGGATGGGGTGACCCATCTAAAAGATCTGTAGGTCTATTTGTATATCAAACTAGAGAAAGATTATAACTTATTAGTGAGAGAAAATGAAGAAAATGAAAATTTGCATTTTAGTTTTCACTTCCCTTAGCTTTGCTAACCTACCAAATTAATCCCACAAACACATTTTTCTCTCTCCTTCATGCAGATTCTAGATTTAAGTAAGGATGGAAAAGTTCCCTTAACTCTCATTCTTATTTTTCCATAATAAATCTATCCCTAATTTTCCTTTTTTCCAATTTTATCCCCATACTTGCTATCCTTTTAATTGCACCCTTATTATTTTAACCATTCTTTAATTACTCATATATATAACATTATACAAGAATTATCACATCACCCCATTCGACCCTAATTTGTATTTTATTATTTAATTAAACATTAATCAAATATAAATTTTGAATAGTTCATGTATAATCCTATTGGGGTCAAAGTTAGGGCCTCACAGCTACCCAGGAATGTTGGTTGAGATACCTCATTAGATCATCTCTCAATTACCTGATAAAGCTCCTCAGTTGCTCATCTATCTCGACTACCTGAGCCATTTGGGGACCTCACTCCTAATACAGTCTCCTTATTCCCTAATCTAGGTGAGTGACTCATCAACTACCTGCAGGGATGCATCAAATCTTTGATTTGCAGTCGCTAAATTAGCTCTAATACCATACACTTCTATCTATTGAGATTGCACTATCACTGGTAATGCTTATAGAGACTGCACTACTACCAACAAGCCTGTAGTGTCTGATAGTCACCTCTTCAACCACTTTCTTGTTCCATGCTGAATGGTGGAGAAGAATCTTTTTATCTAATAAACTATTAACCAGCTTAGAGATCCCTTACTTTTAGTCAAAGACATCATTAAATAGCTTAAATCCTAGCACTACTTCCACCCTATCAACTAAGGTTCATTCTCCCTATAGTAAAGGAAAATACTTGAAGCTAGCATAAAGCTCTAGAAGATGTGAGGGATTCCTTTTGTTAGTGTAAGCCTTAGCCCCAATACATTGTTATAAAGCATTTAATTTAATAAATGAGGCATTTATTTTATCTATTGTATTCCTGTGCATATCAATTGATAGAACTATCTAAGAATGTTATTTCGGTTTAAGTTATCATATGTGAGGCATATGGTTGTAAGACCTTGTAACAATAAAGACTTCATTCTGAATATCCCTAGTCAGTCATTGTTATGGGAATAACAAATGAATTAGGGCTAGTATGCTCTCTCTAATAAGTTGAGTTATGTCTTATGGATCATAAAGACAATAGTGTCAATTAGAGATCATAGATACATGTTTAAAACATGGTATCTGGATTCAATCCGTTCATGAGAACACTGCATGGTATAAGTCAAAAGTGTTTCTCATGTGCAAGTTTTGCGTCGGAATTCTTAGACCTAAAATCTCTATGAAACTCTTTATGAATTACTGTGTACTTTAACATACACTTAACGTGCTCGTAACAGGGTGACAAGTATGGATATGCTTAGGTATGCACTGATCCATGTTAGAGAGCATGAGAGAAGTGAAGGGATTACCCCTCTCGATAAGAGAGAAAATATCACCGGCCACTAGATCAATGAACTGAGAAGTGTATGGCCATATTGAGATGAAATAATGAGTAACATTATTTATCTAAGAGTTCAGTGTCACTAGAATATCAAGAAAGAAATTAATATATATATAACAATGACTAATTCCATGCCTTATATTAATTTTGATATTTAAGGGTAAGGGACCAAATCTTCCTGTCTCTTTTTGGGGTTATGCATTAGAAACTGTTGCATTTTTACTAAACCATACTCTAACTAAAGCAGTTGAAAGACACCATATGAAGTATGGAGTGGGAGAGAACCCAATATGTAATTTCTCAGGATTTGGGGCTTTGAAGCACATGTTAAGAAATTAACATCTAATAAACTAGAGTCCAAATCCACTGTCTGCTTGTTTGTGGGTTATCCCAAAGAATCAAAGGGATACTAATTTTACTCACAAGCAGAGAACAAAGTATTTGTTGCTCGTAAGGCTATTTTCTTGGAAAAGGAGTTCATTCTCAAGAAAGATAGTGGGAGTAAAGTAGAACTTGGAGAAATTCAAGTGCCACAAACTCCTATAAAGGATGAGTCGAAAATGGGATCAAGTTCACAACAAATTATGGAACAAGAACCCATTACATAAGAACTTAGAAGGTGCGATAGAGTGCGTCAAGAGATTGAGAGATATGGATTTCTAATCACCGACAGTGACACTATTGAGTTAGTAGATCGTGAGGTTCCTACTACCTACCGTGAAGCTATTGAGAGCCCAGACTCAGAAAATTGGCTTAAAGCCATGAAATACGAGATGTAATCGATGTACGATAACTAGGTTTAGACCTTGGTTGATCCACTGGAAGGTGCTAAGGTAATTGAATGCAAGTGACTATTTAAACTCAAAGCTTATAAGACCTACAAAGGTAGACTAGTAGCAAAAGATTTTTGGCAAACTCATGGTGTAGACTATGATGAGACCTTTTTGCCTGTAGTCATGCTCAAGTTCATTAGGATCTTGCTTGCCATAGCTGCATATCATGATTATGAGATATGACAAATGGATGTCAAAACTGAGGATGTGTATATGACATAGCCTAAGGGTTTTGTCAATCCCAAGCATCTTAAGAAGGTTTGCAAGCTTCAAAAATCCATTTATGGATTAAAGCAATTATCCCGAAGTTAGAATCTTCATTTTGATAAGGCCATCAAAGAATTTGACTTCGTCAAGAACGAAGATGAGCCTTGTGTGTACAAGAAGGTTAGTGGGAGCATAATAGTATTTCTAGTCCTATATGTGGATGACATCCTTCTCATTGAGAATGACATTCCAACATTGCAAAAGGTTAAGCAATGGTTGGGGAAGTGTTTCTCAATGAAAGACTTAGGTGAAGCCGAGACAATACTTGGTATTCGGATCTATAGAGATAGATCAAATCGGCTTTTGGGACTAAGTCAAGAAAAGTACATAGACAAAGTACTAAAGCATTATAGCATGGGAGAATCAAAGAAAGGGTACATACCTTTGACTTTGGGAGTTCCTTTAACTAAAGAACAGTGCCTTAAAACAAAAGAGGAAAGGGACAACATGAGTAGAATCCCATATGCATCTGCTATTGGATCTATCATGTATGCTATGTTATGTACTAGGTTAAAAGTTGCTCATGCATTGAGTATAACCAGTAGGTTTCAGCAAGACCCTAGTAAGAAGCACTGGTCTGCTGTAAAGGGGATTCTAAAGTACCTACGAAGGACTAAGGATCACTTCTTGGTGTATGGTGGTCAAGAAGAGCTCGTCATACAAGGTTATGTTGATGTTGCTTTTTAGACTAGCACTTAGGTTCAAGATCGCAATCTGGTTTGTTTTTGTTTTAAACGGTAGTGCTGTCAGCTGGAGAAGCTCGAAGCAAGAGACTGTTGCCGTTTCAACTACAGAATCTGAGTATATTGCAGCGAGCGAGGCTGCAAAAGAGGCCGTTTAAATTAGAAATTTCATTTCTGGATTAGGAGTGGTCCCAAGCATCCTAGATCCATTAAAAATTTTTTGTGACAACAACAGGGCCATCGAATAGGCCAAGGAGGCCCGGTCACACCAAAAATCCAAACACATACTCAGGTGGTACCACCTGATCAGAGAGATCATTGATCGTGGGGACATCAAGGTTAGCAAGATAGCAAGTTAAGACAATGTAGCAGATCCTTTGACGAAACAGTTGCCTCCAAATCTACACGAAGCTCATTTGAGAGCATTCGGTCTTAGGGCTATGCCCAATTAGGACTAGTGCTAGTGGGAGATTGTTAATGTAAGCTCTAGCCCCAATACATTGTTATAAAGCATTTAATTTAATAAATGAGGCATTTTTTTATCTATTGTATTCATGTGCATATCAATTGATAGAACTATCCAAGAATGTTATTTCAGTTTAAGTTATCATATGTGAGGCACATGGTTGTAAGACCTTGAAACAATAGAGACTTCATTCTGAATATCCCTAGTCAGTCATTGTTATGGGAATAACAAATGAATTAGGGCTAGTATGCTCTCTCTGATAAGTTAAGTTTCATCTTAAGGATCATAAGGACAAAAGTGTCAATCAGAGATCATAGATACATGTTTAGAACATGGTATCTAGATTTGATTCATTCATGAGAACACCACATGGTACAAGTCATAAGTGTTTCTCATGTACAAGTTTTGCATTGGTGTTCTTAGACCTAAAATCTCTATGAAACTCTTTATGAATTACTGTGTACTTTGACATACACCTAATGTGCTCGTAACAGGGTGACAAGTATGGGTATGCTTGGGTATGCATTGATCCATGTTAGAGAGCATGAGAGAAGTGAAGGGATTACCCCTCTCGATAAGAGAGAAAATATCACCGGCCACTAGATCAGTGAACTGAGAAGTGTATGGCCATACTAGATGAAATAATGAGTAATCATTATTTATCTGAGATTTCAATGTCACTGGAATATCAAGAAAGGAATTAATATATATAAGGATGACTAATTCCATGTTTTATATTAATTCTGATATTTAAGAGTAAGGGACTATGCAAAATTGCATTAGGTCACTAGATGTGTGAGACCCCATACATGACCCTAATTAAATTTCATGTTTTCAAAGGAGTTTTTATTTGATTAAGATTAATTATTTAATGAGAAATTCGTATAAATTTAGATTAAGGGATAAATTATGTTTTCATTATTTTAATGGCATGGAAAATAAATTGATTAGTGTGATTTAATTTTAATTGAGGGTTTAATTGGAGTATAATTATTAATTCGGGGTAAATTGGTAATTATGACATTTTATGGGGTCAATTAAGAATTTAAGAATACTGGTGAGGCTAATGTAAGGAAGAGGTTAAATGATGGGGTTGAATTAGGAATAAATTAAATTGTGGGGAATAATTTGTGGCATGCAAAGAAGTGGGTGTTAATAATGTGACATGCAAAATTTGAAAGGATCACTTGGGGAATTTTCCTTATTATTATATAGGCTGAAACTTAGTGGATGGAAAGAGAAAATTGAGCTGGTGGTGAGTGTTGGTCGGCTAAGCTTGTTGAAGAGAGAAAGTTTCATATTTCTCTTGCTTGATTAATCAAGATCTCTAAGAAATCTTAAAGAAAACTTCATGCATGAAAATTATTCAAGAAGATTTTGATATAGATTACAAAGGTATGGTTTAAATTTTGGATATCTTTATCTTCTTCTTCTTCTTCTTCTTTTCCTTATGTGGTTTTCAGATGGGTTTGGTTGCTGGAAATAATGGTTGGAGATGATTTGTGTTGTAGTTAAAGAAGGAGGAGATAGAAAGGATAAAGGGAAAGGAATTGCTGAAAATTAATTGGTTAAAGTAAAGTTAGGCCAAGGTATGGGATTAGGCCTACCTTAATGCATGTGAATTTGGTTTTTGCATGTGAATATGGTTGCTGGAACTTGTTGTGATTAAATTGAATTTGTAGTAATTAAAAGAGAGTTCAAAGTATGAAATGTGCATGAAGAGATGAGATGAAAATTCTGACCTATTGACTGAAAATTTAGTGTAAGTTGTAATAGAGACCTCTAATTGTAACAAATCAAATTTCTGTAGTTATATAAGACATATTCCTACAAAATTGAAGAAGGAACCTACCTTCAATTCTGCCTCTAGATATTTTTTATGATTTATTGAATTTAGGAGAACTTTTAAATTCGGATTCTGGACCAGGTTGGGGAAAAATTGAGATATCTGTATGTACAATGATAAGAATTACATGAAATTAATTCCTATGAAACATAGACTCATAAATACACATTTTATATGAAGGAAGTAATGCCTAATTTTATTTCTAAGTATTTTAAATAATTAGCATGAAATTCATTGAATCTGTTTGGACTGTTAAGGTACAGATGTTGGTATTTTGGGCATCAGTATTAGTAGAGAAGTCAAAATCTTATTATGTAAAATTCTGGGTAAACTAGATACCTAGGAGTACGTTTTTGATGAAGAAATGTTGGTCTAAATCCCTCTTGATTTTATGCTATGAATTTTTATAAATGACAGCTAATACTTTTTTGGTTCCATGAACAGCCTATAGTAGTTTTCAAATATCTTGAGCTATAGGTAAGATATTAAGGTTAATTTTGATGATATGGAAACTAGACACATAGGGGAATAATATTGTAGAAGATCATTTAGCCTAAAAATGACATTATCAAATTTATTTGTGGCTCACAACTTGAGTCCAGAATGCTGCCCTGTGCAGATTTTTAATGTACTTTATTTTATGGTTTTTAATTAATTGAGCTAAATATGTGTTTATATGATTACAAAATGAATTGGATAGGGCATGTAATATGACTATTAATGCAAGATTATATGTATACATATACATTCACACGTGTACTTGGGTAAGGACTTGTGATGAAATTGTGTACATGATTGTTTTATGCAATTAATCTTACATATTCATACTCTAATGATAGAGTGAATTATATTTGAACATGCACTTACACTGTAAAACAAGAATTACTATATATGACTAGGTTTATGTGTCATGCCTGAATGATAACATAATGAAGTATATTATAATGATGTTATATATCCTATTCACTAGGGATTATGTATTTGTATACATGATCATATATATATATATATATATATATATATATACGATATGCTATATTGTAAAGTATTAATAATGAGCACTTGAATAGGTATGATGTATTAATTGATTAACATATCATGATTATGCTAATATGAGATATCTAATGATGGTATATAAAAAGTAATTGTATCATAAAATGAACTTACATATGCAGTTATGTCATAGTAACAATGTAGCTATCATATGATTATACATGTGCAAAATGAACACTATAAGTGCAAGCATGATATATGAAAGAAAGATTAAATAGAATTTGCCTGCAGTTATAGTTCAATGTGGATAGATAGGCACCTATAGGGATATTGCAGTTGCCACAGTCAACCTTTTTAGGTCCACAGTATAGTTGATCCTGCTGGATCTTACACAACTCATCTGGGTTGTTGCTTGACCTTTTGGGTCCTTGACCGGTTCCACCATATAGTTAGCCCTGATTGGGTCCATAGTTTTGATACCCTCGGGTATCCACCGATCCCGTTATCCACTCTTAGAACCTAAGCAGGCTAAAGTAAAGCAATAATGTTTCACAGTTAATCACATAATGAACTATGCATCTGATATATGATTTATCATGTATAACAGTGATTTCTTAATCATGTATTGGTATCTGTTTACATTATATACATATCTTATTATGAATTGTATGTATTCAAGTATACTGAATTAATTGTGAAGGGTTATCTTGTTATGCAAGCTATTATATTTTATATTTTACCTTTTTCTGACATGTAAATATTATTATTATTATATTGTTTTGTATATCCTAAATTTTTTGACGACCACTGTGAGTGGTTGTCTTTCATGTTTAGAATCCCCACTAAGCTGTATAGCTTAGCATGGGTTATTTTGATCCGTGTAGGTTTTGGTAGTCAAGGCTTTTGAACAGGAACTATTTCTACATCAGGACAGGCCAACACCAGTCTATAGAAGTTGATGTAGGAAGTTTTGATAAATATTGCTTAGTTCCTTACCTGTTTAATATGTATAAGGGTTGTAATATATCTATATGTATGTTATATGGAAGTGACGGTTGTAATAAGCTCATAGTGAGAATGCTAGTTTATGCATGCATCTAGAAGCTATAATACTTTATATAAATGTGCTGAAATGCTGAATGCTATGCGTGAAAGATGTGTGAAACCTAATTAGTATATTAGTTATATGATTATATGGATAAGATGACGTGAATGCTTATAGATCTTAATTGAGAAAATTACTTAAAATAACATGATGTTAGTAGATTGCATCATATATATAGTAAAGTTGTAGTTTAAGGTGTTTCAGGATGCCATTTGCATTTTCTTTTAATTTGGAATTCTTAAATATCTTGCTAGAGAATATATATAGCCTTTAAATTAATTCATTAATTCACTACCAAAAGAGAGTGAATTTTGGCATTCACAATTGACCAAAACAAGTGATATATATTCGTAAACTAAAAGAAAGAAACCCTAGGTGTTTTTTTGCTCTCTCTCACTCTCTTGGCCGAAATACACAAGGGGAAAGAATTCTTTCTTATTCTCTTGTGTTCTTGGTTAGCAATAGCAACCTAAAAGAAGAACAAGATCAGATCTAGTTGCTTCAATCCATTACCATTGCCAAATATTTAAACATAGAGCTGGCACTCTAAGTTTTAAGCCTTCCTTTCAATTGTGTGTGTGAGAATACAGACGAGTGGCATAAAGGTTGTTTCTTTGGCATTGGTGACTAAGACCTGAAGCATATAAGTTCATCATATTTACTGGTCATCATCAAAATCAAGATTTAAAGTGCATATAAGATTGTAAGCTTCAAAACCCTAAAATTGCATGTTTTCGATTCTTGTTGTGGATTGCGTGGTATGTATGATCAATTTTTATTATTTTTTGCTGCGTGATCATCATGTATATGCCATGTTATATTCCATCACCTTTCACTGAATCATTCTCCTTGCCCTTCTAACCGGGACCAGTAAAGCCTCACTCTTTTTTTTTCTTTTTGACCTTTAGTAGCTATAACAGTCTGAGGCCCTTGGGAGTTCTTATCGAACCCAACACCTAGTAGGAAGTTCATTTTATTCAGCATGTTGATCACTTGGGGGCTATCAGTAAAAGTGCACTTACCTTCTTCAGCACTAATAATTGATACATGGAACCCACTAAAAGGCTATTTGGCTATCTCAAGTACAGACACGTGGTTCTCGCTTGTGGGCTTAATAGTCACCACCTGACCATTATGGGTAATCTTGATCATTTTATGTAATATGGAAGGCATCCCACCTAACTTGTGAAACTATGGCCTTCCTAAACAGCATAGAGAAGTTGGTTGGAATAAGCAATACCAAAAATTTGGCTTTTGTCTCGATAGACCCCACCTTCACTAAAGCTTTAAATGTCCCAGTAGCTTGCCTTTTAGAATTTTCCTAAGCAAAAATGGTTAAGTCGGACTTACTCAACACATTTTAATTTAACCCAAAAGCTAGAATTGCTACAAAAGGACAAACATTAATAGAATAACAATCATCAACCATCACACAGGCTATGTGCTTCCCATTCACCTGAGCCTTAATGTGTAGAGGGCGGTTATGATTCCTTCCTTCAGTAGGTAGGTCAGCATCAGAGTACACAACATTTTCTCCCATCACTCCCTTAACTAAATCTAATAGCTCAAATGGTGAAATAGTAGTGGCAATAGTAGATTCACTTTAGGCTTTCATTACTTTTTGTCTATACGAGGGAGATTATCTTAGTAGATCCTAGATAGAAATCTATGCTTGTGTCTTTTTCAACTATTTAATTATCCGGTCACCATCAACTTCCTTTTCTATAGGCAGTAAAGTAAGGGCTGGTTGTTTTTCATTCTCTAGGGCCATTCTCCCACTCCAAAGGAAGGCAAGCTATAGTTGAGATAGATGAGCAACTCAGGATGTATAACAAGGACTTGAGGGATGATTTGATGAGAAACTTGCAGTAGCACTGTAACACCCTAGTCCATTAATAATGGATAATCATCAATCATCATCATACCAAATAGAGATCAGGCAGAAATAATAATAATAATAATAATAATAACAACAACAACACAAGCCACAATTACATGCCACAATAAATTAAATCAAACTTATAAATAAGAAGGCCTAACATAAGTGGCCAATAATAAATTGAAATCCTCAGACAACTACAATCTACCAGGTCCTATATTCAAGAGTTGACTAGCCACTAAAGCTATCGATCCACTGAAGCTTATCCTAAAACCTACACGGATAAACAAACTCATGCTAAGCTATAAAGCTTAGTGGGGAACAAAACTCTATAGACCACCACTTACAATTTATTCTTTTTCCTCATATCATAGGCAACAATCACAATAACATAAAAATACAAATGGGCTTACAATATTAATCATTCCACAATGTATATATACTGGGGAGTTCTTATCCTTAACCATAACTAACATCTTTAATAAAGTTTAGAGCATTGCATAAATCATCTAATAACCGAACTTATCAATGACACTATCATCATCATCATTTCTTTCTATTAAACTAGTATAATATAGACACCACAACACCCTTTTTATTCATAAGCTCTCGACATAACGCTTTTAATAGGATAACACTTCAGTTAAAGTATTCCCTTATATTGGTTACACGGGATTTATATTCGATATTAAATTAAAGCATAAGGGAATGCTTAAGTCATATAGCATCAGATGATATATTATTAGGCATGCTTACTTCATACTTACAGGTTATAGTCATGTATTGCTTCAGAGCTCTCTTAGCATGGCCAACTAAACATCATACAACATCATTTCATCTCATGCATTGCACTTTAGTTTATGCTAGAATTATACATATGCACATACATGTATAAATGTTTGTATACATACTAATGGATTTGTATGTCATTTCAAAGAATAGATATGACACATCATGATTAATCGATAAAGTCTCCATACCACATGCAAACATTTCATAACTTCCACTTACATAAAGATTATTATTTATGTTTCGATTTGTACAACTTTTAATGCAATATTGTAGGCTTGTGGCCCATATGCCCATCTATACATCATGGAACCCATTGGTGGAACTAACTCGCACTGTCACTCACACGGAAACCTTTCTCATAATAGATGTTATATATATCATAATCATGTCATAGTGATCATCGCATTTTATTTCATAAAGTTAGTTTATAGTAAAAAGGAAGTTAAGACAAATAATATAATAATCCATTCATCATGCGTACATTTCAAAAGTAAAGCAATCAATAAATGTATTGCTTGATTTTATGTACATTTTTACTATCTTTACTAGCCTACCTAAGTACTAGTTCAAAAGGTGGACAACGGGAGCATTGGATACCCGAAGGTATCAAATATCCCAAATGGGGCTGAGAACTAGTTCCAGCAAAAAAAAAACTACGACCCAAATGGGGCCGAACAATGGTTCCACTAAGAAACAAGACCCAATCGGGGTCAACTATGGCAGCTGTGATGTATCCCTCTAGGCATGCCTATCTAATCCATGACTGAACTAAGACCCATAGGTTTAACCATTCTTAAATATATTTTGATCCAACATATCTTTCTTTACTTAATAAAGCATCTTTTCTTAATGCCATCATTCATAATAGAATGCATATTATTCTTATTATACTTCAATATTGAGCACTAAGCTCTAATACACATGGATGCTATCACATGATCATGTAGTTGCATCAACTTTCATTTGTTCATGTCATAATAGTTTCATTTTTATGCAAACAATAATAACATGTAATCTTTTGTAATAAGCATTGTGCATGTCCATATACATATATACATATATATGCAGCTTAAATCATGGCAATACATGCTTTTATTATGCATACTTATTCACATATTGAATTAGACTACTTATCCTAGCATAGTTAGATCATTTACAAGATATTGGACTTATTTAACTCATCGATAGTTCTTAATGGCGTACCTTGTTGTTGTTTCCATGAGCAGCTTCCATACAGCATCATAACTCCCATCAACATATAAGTACTTTAAACAATACTCATGCATTTATAATCCATATAAGAGTATGAGTAGGGTATTTTTAGATTAAGGTCATCAGTTGTGCATCTTTAATCCTTTTAGCTAACTTTTATTGTCTATTAGATTATAGACAAAAAGGTGATCTTCCTTAATATTATCGCATATACACTGATCATCTTACTTGTACTTTCTATCTTATAACATTTTAAACCCAGGTAAGTTTATATAAGATTATTTCATCGCAATCATTAGCACACTACTTGTAGACTTGTGATTTTCATATTATTTCATAGGGCATGAACAGATAAGTAAGTAGGTTTCCTTACATCAAAGTTTATCATTAATTCCTATTATGACTTAAAGTATAACCAAAGTTCTATAGTTTCACAATTAAGTGTCAATTAATATTGCATCTCTTTTATCGTAAACATGTAACATTGCAACTATCTTCTTATTAATACTAGGTTAAATCATAGTATTTTTATGCTATTGCAAAGATTATCAATGTATAGCATTTGGGGTAAAACAATTTGCTTTCGCATAGTACATACCTTATATCATACTATATAGGGCATATTAAATAGTATATAATCTTATGATTACTATATTTCTTCTTACTCTTCTTAGTTTTGGGCTATTAGGCACTCAAAACATTTTAGCAACCTAATTATTAGCATTTATGTCTTTTAAACTTCTATAACACTTCATCTTATTTCCATGCCTTTCTAAACCATATCTTTATAGACTTTAGCACTAAAAAGAGAGTTTCTTAGTCTATTAATCCATTGATATCGACTAGCATAACAACCAACACTTAATAACCATTTATCATCAATTTTACTTACCAATAGTTAATTCACCTCCACTCTTGTTCTCTTAATAATCTTATGGACCATATAACATTGTGATCAATATCTAAATACATGGCTTAATCTTAGGCTAGGCTGAGAGCATACTCAAATGAGTGAAAAAAGTACATATGACCATACTGTGGAGGGAAAATAGCATGCTTGGCCATGCATCCAAGGAACGAAGTGCATAAGTTGCCGTGCAGGTAGAGAAGAAAAGCCAAAAGTGGCCATGCATATCAAAGAGGAAAAAGCCAAGTGGTCGTGCATGGGAAGAGGAAATACCTTAACTGGCCATGCATCTCAAAGAACAAAATGCATAAGTGGTGTGCATTTTATGGAAAGAAAGGCCAAGTTGCCATGCATTTTATGTGAAGAAAAGCCAAGTGGCCATGCATTTCATGGGAAGAAAGGCTAAGTGCCATGCAAATCAAAGAACAAAGCCATGAGTTGCCGTGCAAGGTAAGAAGAAAAAGGTTGAGTGGCCATGTAAGGGATTTCAGCAATATGGAAACCCAAAAAACCAGATTATACAGAAACCCGATTATGCATTACAGAACTTAAATCTTAGATCTTACCTCACCACTTACAAAGATGATCATTAAAGTTGTAAATCATTATAAACTCATCTACATTACTAGATTTAGCATTTAACCTTATCAAGGATGACACACAAACAAGAAGAAATGGAAGATTCCCAAAATCAATCATATGAACAGTGCAGTAAACTTAGTTCTCACACCTGATATTAAAGGTTCAACTTCTTTAATCCTCAAGATCTAGCTTTTTAATGGTTCCTTTCTTCTCCTTCATTAAGCCAAATAACAAAACCCTAAGTTCTTCTTCTTCAACTTGTAACTGAGAGAAACGAGAAAGAGAGAGAGAGAGAGAGAGAAAGATCTCTTTATGCCAATGTCCTTAATTTCCAGGAACCCTAAATAGGTGAGTGGAGTAAATATCTTCCAAGGAAATTTCTTTCAATTTAACCCCAAAACTTCTAATTTACTTCAATTGTATCATTTTCTTTAATTATAATTTAACTCAACTCATATACTTACATGCTAAAATTACCAAAATACCCCTCTTGGGACTTAACCTCAATAATTACAAAAAAATGCAATTTTTCCTTAATTAACGATAATCCTCATTAATCAACAATAATGATGCGGAACCCCAGCCTATATGCCAAACTAGAACGCCAACATACCATGAATATTGAACATAAATAAGATAATAAACCCCCAATCTAAAGAACCCCCAAACAAGATTGATTGGAAACGCTTATGATAGATTGATTTAGAAAACAAGAAGAAGAATCAAGCATACATTAATCATGCAAATAGCCTAAGTCTAATTCTTCATGCAATAGCAAGAATCAATAATAAATTAACTCTTACAAATTCGGCCAAGCCAAAGAAAATTCTCATTAATCAAAATTCAAGTCCCTTACAAATGAAGAATTCAGCCCTTTATATAGGCTAGGCAGCCACCCCTCCCTAGATGAATTAAAATCAAACACTAACTCTAAGAGATAAATAATAAAATAAATAACAAAGATAATTCCTAACCTTTATCTACATGTATTTGACCACAATATGGACTAAGTACATGAAGAAATAAAGATAAATACAATTTGAGATTAATCCTAACAGAAAGTGATAAATCTACTTATTATCTTAAGAAAATGAATGAATGAATGTAGACTTAATGTTGGCTACAAGTGAATTTTGGCCAGCCCTTTAAAGATATGGTCAAGCTATTATTTCTCCCTCAAACTCTACTTAATAATATCCCAAAATAATAAGTATTTATCAAGGAAAATCCATTCCTAAAATTTAGGACCCTAAGTTCACCAATGTAGGCCTAAACCTAAATCTGACCCAAACCCATTAAAATTCAATTCTCCCATGTAAAATTCGGCCCCCTTAGGTATTCTAAGCCTCGAATAGTTATTTTGGCCCAACTCTTTAGAAGAGATAAGCCCAACTTTAGCCTACCCACTTAAACTACCCAAAACAGTAAAATAAGCCCAAAATAAAGCAAACCTATTCTAATAAAGCCCAATTCGTTTTCCTAGGTTCTAGGCTGCCTAAATATACTTAATTAAATGTTACATAAAGAATAGAAACTAAATAAACTAGCTTGAAGGCCTATTGCACCATTCGGCCTACACTTGTCTTCATAGTCCAATTCAGCTTCTTTCTTTTCTTAAACTTGCATCTTCTCTACATAAGGTTTCATGAATGCTTGTAGGACTTCTTTAAGCTTCTTTGACCTTGCTCTTGTTATTGGTCCATGAGGAAATGCTAGTTCATCTTTCTTGTTGCCATTGTGCTTGGTCGTGCTCATATCAAATAACCATATCAACGTCGTGATTGGGGCCTCACAATTCCCTCCCCCTTAAAAGAATTCATCCTCGAAATTTGAAATTGGTAATCTTTATCTTTATTGCTAGTAAGCAACTATAACCATAACAAACTCATCCATCTTTATCATTAGTATCTATCTCTGATTTTCAAATAGTCTTATGCATATTATATTTCCTATCAATTTTCCCTTTTAGTTGGCCCAAAAATGTGATGCAATGCTTTTCATATGACATGGGATGTTATGCATTACGTTAATGACTTTATGTATGCAAATAAAATACCAATGGGTATTCTCATAAACTGTACATTTCTTATCCCATCCCGATATAATGAAACATACTTAATTGCTGAAGCTGATTATGAAAATCCTGATAATCATATATCGAGCATCTTAATAACCTCAACATCTAGCATGCTCAGTAATGCCAAAACTCAAATTTGCTTCTTATCATATAACCTTTCCTGAAACAAATTAATATTCAATCTAGACATACTTATAATCAAACACATGCCATACTTCAATCATAAAACATCAAGGCTTAGTACTTCCAAAAATAAGAAGTGAGAGATACTGATGATTCCTTAGATATCATCTCATAATCTCTGAATCAAAATCCTACTAGCGCTTTAGTATATATATCAATCGTAGGTCAATCATTTATTGCAATAATCAAAATCTGTATCATAATGGAAATAACACCAAATATGGGTATTTGGGTCTAGACCAATTCATCTCAACCTTTTAGAACAATTTCTTAATTCCTTATTGCCTAGAAAAGACTAAACTTAGGTGCTCTAATACCACTAACTGTAACATCCTAATCAATTAATAATGGATAATCATCAATCATCATTATACCTAATAGAGATCAGGCAGAAATAATAATAATAATAATAATAATAATAATAATAATAACAACAACAACAACAACATAGGCCATAATTACATGCCATAATAAATTAAATCAAACTTATAAATAAGAAGGCCTAACATAAGTGGCCAACTATAAATTGAAATCCTTAGACAATTGCAATCTACCAAATCCTCTCTTCAAGGGTTGACTAGCCACTAAAGCTATTGATCTATTGGAGCTTATCCTGAAACCTACATAGATAAATAAACCCATGCTAAGCTATAAATCTTAGTAGGGAACAAAACTCTATAGACCATCGCTTACAATTTATTCTTTTTACCCATGTCATATATAGGTAACAATCACAATAACATAAAAATACAAATGGGTCTACAATATTAATCATTCCACAATGTATATATACTGGGGAATTATTATTCTTAACCACAGCTACCATCTTTACTAAATTTTAGAGCATTGCTTAAATCATCTTATAACCAAACTTATCAATTACATTATCATCATCATCTTTTCTTTATATAAAACTAGTATACTTTAGACACCTCAACATCGTTTTTATTCATAAGCTCTCGACATCAAGCTTTTAATAAAGCATAAGGGAGTGCTCAGGTCATATAGCATCATATGAGATATTATTAGGCACGCTTACTTCACACTTATATATATATATATATATATTATTCAATTCTCATTATAGGTTTATAGTTATGTATTACCTCAGAGCTCTCTTAGCATGGCCAACTAAACATCATACAACATCATTTCATCTCATTTATTGCACTTTGGTTTATGTTAGAATTATACCTATGCACATACATGTGTAAATGTTTGTATACATACTAACGGATTTGCATGTCATTTCAAAGAACAGATATGACACATCATGATTAACCGATAAACTCTCCATACCACATGCAAACATTTCATAACTTCCACATACATGAAGAATTTTATTTATGTCTTAGTTCGTATAACTTTTAATGCAATATTGTAAGCTTATGGCTCATATGGCCCATCTTTTCACCATGAAACCCATTGGTGGAACTAAGTCACACCGTCACTCAAATGGGAACCTTTCTCATAATAGATGTTATATATAGCATAGTCATGTCATACTGAACATTACATTTCATTTCATAAAGTTATTTTATAGTAAAAAGGAACTTAAAATAAATAATACAATAATCCATTCATCATGTGTACATTACAAAAGTAAAGCAATCAATGCATGTATTGCTTGATTTTATGCATATTTTTACTATCTTTACTAGCCTGCCTAAGTTTTATTTCAAATGGTGGATAACAGGAGCACAAGATACCAGAAGGTATCAAACAATGGATATCCGAAGATATCAAATAATACACCTAAATGGGGTCGAGCACTAGTTCCAGCAAAGAACAAATAATATACCCAAATAGTGTTGAAAAATGGTTCTAATAAGGATTAAGGCCTAACCGGGGTCAATTATGGCTGTTGCAACTATATCCCTTGAGGCATGCCTATTTAATCCACGACCGAACTAAGACCTATAGGCTTAACCATTCTTAAACATATTTTGATCCAACATATCTTTCTTTACTTAATAAAGCATCTTTGCTTAATGCCATCATTCATTATAGAATGCATATTATTCTTATTATACTTCAATATTGAGCTTTAAGCTCCAATACACATGGATACTATCAAATGATCATATACTTGCATCAACTTTCATTCGTTCATGTCATAATACTTACATTTTTATGCAACCAATAATAACATGTAATCTTTCCAAATTAGCATTACGTGTGTCCATATACATATATACATATATATGCATTTTCACTCATGGAAATACATGCTATCATTATGCATATTTGTTCACATACTAAATTAGACTACTTATCCTAGCATAGTTAGATCATTTATAAGATATTGGACTTATTTAACTCATCGATAGTTCTCAATGGCGTACCTTGTTGTTGTTTTCATGAGTAGCTTCCATACAACATCATAACTCCCATCAATATATAACTAATTTAAACAATACTCATGCATTCATAATCCATATAAGAGTATGAGTTGGTTCTTTTTAGATTAAGGTCGTCAGTTGTGCATCTTTAATCCTTTTAGCTAACTTTTATAGTCTATTAGATTATAGACAAAAAGGTGATCTTCCTTAATGTTGTCACATATACACTGATCATCTTACTTGTACATTCTATCTTATAACATTTTAAACCCAGGTAAGTTTATATAAGATTATTTCATCACAATCATTAGCACATTATTTATAGACTTGCGATTTTCATATTATGTATAGGGCATGAATAGATAAGTAAGTAGGTTTCCTTACATCAAAGTTTATCATTAATTCCTATTGTGACTTAAAGCATAACTAAACTTCTATAGCTTCACAATTAAATGTTAATTAATATTGCATCTCTTTTATCATAAACATGTAACATTGCAACTATCTTCTTATTAATACTAGGCTAAATCATAGTGTTTTCATTCTGTTGCAAAAGATTATCAATGTATAGCATTTGGGGTAAAAAAATTTGCTTTGGCATATTACATACCTTATATCATACTATATAGGTCATATTAAATAGCATATAATCTTGTGATTACTATATTTCTTCTTACTCTTCTTAGTTTCGGGCTATTAGGCATAGTACATACCTTATGTCATACTATATAGGGCATATTAAATAGCATATAATCTTGTGATTACTATATTTCTTCTTATTACCATTTATGTCTTTTAAACTTCTATAACACTTCATCTCATTTCCATGCCTTTCTAAACCATATCTTTATAGACTTTAGCACTAAAGAGAGAGTGTCTTAGTCTATTAATCCATTGATATCAACTAGCGTAACAACCAACACGTAATAACCATTTATCATTAGTTTTACTTACCATTAGTCAATTCACCTCCATTGTTGTTCTCTTAACAATCTTATGGACCATATAACACTATGATCAATATCTAAATACATGGCTTAATCTTAGGGTGAAAGTATACTCAAATGAGTGAAAAGAGTACATATGACCATGTTATGGAGGGGAGAGTAGCATGCTTGGCTGTGCATCCAAGTAACAAAGTGCATAAGTGGTCGTGCATGTAGAGAAGAAAATCCATAAGTGGTCATACATATCAAAGAGGAAAAAGCCAAGTGGCCTTGCATGGGAAGAGGAAATACCTCAAGTGGTCGTGCATCTCAAAGAACAAAATGCATAAGTGGTCCTGCACTTCATGGGAAGAAAGGCCAAATGGTAATCCATTTCATGGGAAGAAAGGCTAAGTGGTCGTGCATTTCATGGGAAGAAAGGCCAAGTGGCCATGCAAAGTAAAGAACAAAGCCAGGAGTGGCTGTGTAAGGCAAGAGGAAAAAGGTTGAGTGGTTGTGTAAGGGATTTCAGCAATATGGAAACCTAGAAAACCAGATTATGCAGAAACCCGATTATGTATGACAAGAACTTAAATCCCAGATCTTACCTCACCACTTACAGTGATGATCATTAAAATTTTAAATCATTATAAACTCATCTACATTACTAGATTTAGCATTTAACCTTATCAAAGATGACACACAAACAAGAAGAAATGGAAGATTCCCAAAATCAATCATATGAACGGTGTAGTAAACTTGGTTCCCATACCTGATATTAAAGCTTCAACTCTTTTAATCCTCGAGATCTAGCTCTCTTATGGTTCCTTTCTTCTTCTCCATGAAGTGAAATACCAAAACCCTAAGTTTCTATTCTTCAACCCAAAACTGAGAGAAGGGAGAAAGAGAGAGAGAGAGAGAGAGACCTTCTTATGTCGATAATTTCCAGGAATCCTAAATAGGTGAGTGGGGTAAATATCTTCCAAGGAAATTTCCATAATTCCCCTAAGCACAAATAAACACCTATTATTTCAATTCCTTTCAAATTTACCCTAAAACTTCTAATTTACTTCAATTGTATCATTTTCTTTAATTATAATTTAACTCAACTCATATACTTACATGCTGAAATTACTAAAATACCCCTCTTAGGACTTAACCTCAATAATTGCAAAATAATGCGATTTTCCTTAATTAACTATAATCCTTATTAATTAATAATAATCCAATTAGGGTCATGATTGGGGCCTCATAAGCACTCTAGGGCGATTTTAAGGATAGGCCAGAGTTCAAAGCACCTAGCTAAGGTGATATCATAGATCTTACAATCGATGTCTGTAACATTATCCTGGATTTGAGTTCAAGTTCAGGCAGCAGGAGAAGCAGCCACCAGTACCACCATAAGTAGTGGCACTACACAAACCTCTCAGGACATCAAATTTTCATCATTCATTTGGGCTAGCCTAACGCAAAACACCAGGACCTTTTTAGTCATTTTATTTTATATTCAAGGAGTCTTAAAACTTTTGAGATACTTTGATTTGTATAAAAAATTATGACATTTATTTATGCTTTTTTTACTTCACTTATGTTGTATTTTTGTTTGACATGATTGAAATAGAGATAAAAATGTAAAATTAACAAAAGTTGCATGATCAAAGTAATAACATGACAAAAAAAAGGCAAAACAAATGACAAAAATAAATCAACTATAATTGACAACAAAATCAAGTTTAACAAGAACATGTTCAATGAATAAAGCACTAATATCACACCTTTTTCATAGGTAATCAAAACTTTATAAAAAAGGTACAAACCCCACATTCCATAAAATTTAAAGGAAACACCCACTACAAGAAAAATGCTCTTTAAAGAAGGAAAATCCGGTCGTTAAAAGTTAAAATCCGGTCATTAAAATACTATAACGACCGAAAAAATTTGGTCATCACCGATCGTTAAAAGCCCCGTTGTTAATAGTATAGATGACCAAATTGATATCCAGTCGTTAAAGTTATTAACGATCAGAACAAATCTGGACGTTAAATATAAATTTTTAGCAACTGGATTTCCCTTCGCTAATTGTGTTCTGCTTTTAACGAAGGGAATTTCGGTCGTTAAAAAAGCCCTTTTAACGGTCGATTTCTCCCTTTGTTAATTGTTTACCACTTTCAGCGAAGGGAAATCTGGTCGTAAAAATTAACTTATAATGACTAAAAGTTCCCTTTGCGGATTGTTTATATCTTTTAACAAAAGAAAATTCGGTCGTTAATAATTACAAATGGTAGTCGGATTTTCCATCACTAAATGTACATCCGATAATTAATATAAACAATTTTATTTAAATATTTCATATACCCCATTGACACTCCGACACATACATATCCAAAAATATAATAAATACTCTTTTCATAAATTGTAAAAAATCAATTACAAAGTATAGCAATATTTCAAAATTGTTTAACATTTTATTTGTCACATATAAATTTGTTTAGAAAAATAGCCCATTGCTATAACATCTATCCAGCTAGAATTTTCAAAAACAAGAATAATGAGCATCAAATCTTCGTTGTCCATTGATCGAAAAACCTGCAAACATAAATTTATAATCAATATTCATTTATAAAGGCAGTAGATCAAATGGCTAAGAAAGTAAAAAATAATAATAAGTTTAATAATATATTAACAATATATTATCATATTAGAAATCAAACAGGATGAAAATTTGTGTAGAAAGACGACAGGAAATACATGTAAAATGCAATCACAATCATAAAAGAAGAAACTATTAATATTTCAAAGAACAATATATATGCTGCCATATACTTAAAAAATACTATAGAATTTATACTCGGGAACATATTTACTTACCTATTAAACACTTCACTCTATTTGGGATTCACTTGAAGATGGTGATGCAGGATGCATATTAGATTGTTTACCAAAAATTACAGCTTCAAGTCATGCGAATATACTATTATAAGCTTCGATCTTTCTTTTCAATTCTAGATTTTCTTCTTCAACTTTCTTTAGCTTAGATGAAAATGCCTTTTTCGATGAACTAGGTGCTTTCAATTGTGTTGCAGTTACACCAACCCCAAATCCAGGAACATGACCTTTTCGTTGAGGTCCAAAGATTTTTTTCTGCTATTTCTATGTTAGAAAGAGAAGGTTTTTTTTCCACCAATTCTTGAATTTGAGTCTATAATATGAAAATAATTTAAAATGTATCAATATATTGTATAAAAGGTAGCATAATAAAAATTAAATCAATCATACACACATATCTGTCATGAGTGGTAGTTTCAACAAGCTTATTGTCCTTTTTGCAAGTCTCAAAGAACATGGTAGCCAAATTTGGTGAATTATCATCTTTGCCTCCCTTCAAAACAAGTATAAACATATCAAATGAAACTTTTTTTAATAAATGAATAATAAATTCTCTATCCTGTAGAGAATGTCGAAGAGCACAATTAATAATTAAAAAATTAGAATTCACGTGGTAACGAGATAGGAGTCATGTCATCTGTGCATAAAATAATAATAAAACGAAACCACATTACCACTTAAAAATCATTAAAATACACAATCTATGCCCTAATTGTATATTAAATATAATTTTGTAATGATGACCAAGATGACGAAAATTCACTTGTATTATTATTTATATGCAATGCACCTATCTATTATATCATAAAAACCACTAGGGTTATACTACCATTAATCCTAATTCATTGGAATAATCAAAATTCTGGCATTTTACAAATTTTTTTTTTCTCTTTTCTAGGTTTGTGCATCGAGATATTTTACCAACTTCTTGTACCATTTTTCTCTCAGGTGCGAATTTATTGCATATCAAGTTATGACCCCATTCACCTTATAAAATTATGTATATACTATTTTCTAAGGATTTAAACTTTGATTACGTTAAAAAAAATATATTTTTATATAGATAAAAAGAATTAACCGAAATTAGAACTCAAAATTTTTCTATAATGCTTTTTTGAAGATAATAGAAATAATTTTGGCTAGCTGACAATTAGAAAAAACTATAAAATAGAAAACAAAACCAACTAAGATAAATGCTAAGATAAATGCAGTAAATAAACTAACTTTTTTTTGTAATAATTCCTTATTTAAGTAATAGCATAATGTCATCATCATTGAAATGAAAATAAAACAAGACTTGATCAGTTATTAAACTACAAATCTAGCAAGTGGAATTAGCATGGAGCAACGTAACCTTAAACAACTTAGAAAATATGGAAATAATAATATAAATTTTAGTTTAATAACACTAGCTAATCGTATTTTATGATTATAAGATCTTCAAACTCAGAGCGGATCTGGGGAAAAAAAAAGCAAAATATATCAATAACAATAAAATCTAATTTTGGCAAAAAATAAATAGAATATATATATTGATCATTTTTCCCATTGTATTGTCTGAAAGGGGTAAAAGGAAGAAAGAGTCCTATAAATTAAGGGATGGATTACCCTTTTAAAAGTCATTTTCTTCGTAAAAAAACTGACAAGGTTAAACCTCAAGTTGAAGCCTTAACCCTTAACACTCTTTTAAAATCTCTTATAATTTAAAAAATTTATTTTCTAGATACATTATATGACTCTTACTATTACTGTAATTTTTACTATTTTGCTTGTGAATTTACTGTTGTATTATATGCTCTCCCTTAATCTAATAATGTATAAATATTCTCACTATGCATGCAAACAGATACACCAAATTGAAGGGCAAATTAATTTGCATTTTTTAAAAGAAAATTAAAATAATAGGAAGAAGTTTGTATTATAAGCAGCTAATAATATGATTTGCTTCTGAAGAAATTAGTTATCAACTAAATCTAACAATCTCCTCACATCTTCAGTAGAGGCAAAATATTTTGCATGAAACCTTTCCTTGGATGGAATAAAATCGATCTTAATCTATAAACATAACCCCCTCCATATACAAGGTGAGAAAACAAAGACGTTTCCTAATAGAGGAATAATAAATTAAGGCCTTTGCCTTAGATGCCAATATCTAAGGTTGCTACCCACCCAGATCTCTAATGTGTGCCAGTGCTTTACATAAGGTATACTAGCCTAAGATATGCTCAGTCAGCATATGAAAGCCAGTGAATAAAATCTTGTATTCATATTCAATAGTAATAGAATGCATTACATGTTTCAGCTTTTGCCAAATAAAATTTAGATGCTTGTTGTATTATGTTTCAATCAAAGTATACTTTCATCATTTGATGGTAGTTAGGTGATACTTTCATCCATCTTTTATTCAATATATATAGCTTTATTGGCATTTTCTTACCACGTATGATTCTACTAATGCTAAAGGAAAAAAATCATGAAAGTAAATCTAATAAATTTTCGCAAAGGCAAAGTACTTTTCCAAGAGATTGCCATTGATCATACCTCATATGCTATCCAAGCAACAAAAGTTATCACCGCCCCGACTAGTGTGTTTGAGAACTTCCTATAAATATCCAACTTAACAGAACTTGTTTTTGACTGCATGATGATTATTTTGGCATCCCAAGTCAGTTAGCATTAAATAAAAATAGGAAAAGTGATAGGATAAAAGAATAAGCCCATACAAAGATTACATACAAAAATAGATGATTCAGAATATATAATTTAACCTATACAT
This sequence comes from Excoecaria agallocha, assembly GCA_037975025.1. Taxonomy (NCBI): domain Eukaryota; kingdom Viridiplantae; phylum Streptophyta; class Magnoliopsida; order Malpighiales; family Euphorbiaceae; genus Excoecaria; species Excoecaria agallocha. The sequence goes on along the minus strand of JBBPFJ010000314.1, from coordinate 125,380 downwards.
TAATTTTGTAATTTGTAAATTTAAATTTCATTTCTTCAACGGAGTTGGTACAACTGTTGATACTTCTAAATGCAAAAGTTCAAGTGCAATTTGTAGGTGTGCTTAAATCATCTAGTAATACATCAGTGCTTCAGGAATTCTTTATTTGATAATTAGTTCAGGTTAATTTAATGGATTTTCATTTTGTAGGAAAAGACAGAGGCCGAGATCAAAAAATTCCGGAGAAGCCTTAATTTCAAAGCGACACCTATGCCTTCTTTCTACCATTATGTTGCATCACCAGGTTCCAATGGAAATAAGGTAAATAGCAGTTTTTCCTCCTTTTTTTTGCTCGTTTCAGGATGATTGCTTAAATACTTCTGCTTAGATGCACTCATATGATAATATTACTTCATAGATCAATTATTTTGTTCTTTAAATCGATTAATTCCAATTAAGAATTAAAAAGATTTCAACATAAAATAGCTTAATTACATTGGCTTCCCTTTAAATCAAACAATATTAACTAGGCAATTAAACACCCACATAGAATAGAGATATACCCACAGATATATTGAGAAAAATAAAGAGGGGATTACTATAAGACTTTAGAAAAAACATACATACCGAAATCAATGAAGTTGTTGGCGATAGAGTCTTGATTGGTGGCCGGCCAAGGAAAAAACATTGATGGTGGCTGGATGAGAGCAAAAAGCAGAAAATCAAGAAGAGCCAAACAAAGTTTACAGAGGTTTCGAAGGAGTGAACCAAGTAAAAGGATTTAGGGTTTTTTTTTGCAGGATTTGCTTTTTTTTAGTTGGGTTTATCCACTTTTTATTTTCATCTTTTTTAGTTTTTCCCGTGGGTGTTGTTATTTTGTGTTTTATTTTTATAAAATAAAATAAATGGAATTTATTTTGGAGGTAAACTTTAGTAAGATCCCGCCAATTTTTTTAATACATTAAAGACTGGATTTATTGCTCTTCAGCCATTAAATTTTTAACCTCTTGCTAAATAATAATAAAATTTAACAACTAAGGACTGGTTTAATTTTCCTTCGTAATTTGAATATTTTTACGATCGGATTTTCATCCCTTCCCTAAATTTTGGTTGTTAAAAGTCAATTTTCTTGTAGTGACCCACACTAAATTTTATCAAAAAGATAAAGTATTCGTGAATGAGGAATGGATAGGAACCTGTGATGGTCCTTATATTTTGTCATGATTCCAAGATGCCCATAAGGCTACAAAAAGCCACTTGAGTAGGTTGAAATCAAACCCGGTCTGGGTAAACAAACCCACCGTTCTTTCAATACTGCTACAACCGGAGCACGCATTCGTCGATCGGCAGAAGTGCTTTTTTAGTTTGTTATGGGTTCCAACCAAAGGCCCCCATTGACTTGGTAGCATACGGTTTGGACGATGGTTGTGTCCTGAACCCAGTCAGCGGCACATCTCCTAGAGAAGCGGCTGAATATCTGCGAGCCATTAGTTTCCTAGAGAATGCCGGTACCACCGGCAGGTTGCTGATATGAAGGAGAAAGCCCTTTATTAATTAGTAAGCCAGATGGATTCAATGCCCACTTTTGTCAGGTCTGTTGGGGAATCATCAAAGATGATGTGTGCAAAGCTGTATCAAACTTCTTTCGAAGTGGAAAATTGCTACTCGAGCAGGTTAAAAGCAAAAGAGATACTCATAAAGCCATAAGAAGTTACCTGAATAAGCTAAAATCAAAAGAGATGCACAATAAAGAAAAGTGTGGATATTTTTTAATTTTGAGATGATCAAAAGTCATCCCTATTCCACTTAGACAAGGGAATTATTGAACTAATAGGAGACTTCACCAATAATAAGTTCTCATGGCTAAAGAAAAAAGGGAAGACCCCACCAAAAATTGATCCATATGGTTGAAGCCAAGATCATAGTAGAAAACTGAGGCACTTGAAAGAGGGATGGTCCAGTAGGTTATTTTAACTTCCAATTATGAGGGAAAAAGTTATGCTATAGTGTCTTCAAGCTAGACCTACTAATCCAGAAGGTTATTTTAACTTCTAATGATAAAGAAAAGAATTATGTTGTAGTGTCTTCAAGCTAGACCGACTAATCTAAAAGGTTATTTTAACTTGCAATGATGAGGGAAAGAATTATACTATAGTGTCTCCAAGCTAGACCTACTAATCTAGAAGGTTATTTTAACTTCCAATAATAAGGGAAAGAATTATGTTGTAATATCTCCAAAATAGACCTACACATATGGAGCAAACCCATGAGCATATACTATTAATGACTCCTCATAAATGCATATTTGCTAGAAATTCTTCAATAAGAATATTGAATCAAATGGGATAAAAACACCTATAGACGGTGTCAACCACCACAACTGCAAGGTTAGTATACCTACAGATGGCACCAACCTGCCATTCTATGGTCTAATTTCATTTTGCATGTCGATAAACTAGTGCTAATCAAATACAAAAGTCTTATCTAGTTCTGTATGTCGATAAGCTAAAGCTAATTAGATACAATCAACTTATCTCAATTTTGCATATAAATAAGGTAGCGCTAGTCAGATAGTTACTCTAAGGGATAAAACATTGACAAACTTATGGTAACTACCCAACAAAGGATTAACACATTGACAAACTGATGGTAACTACCGAATTAAGGATTAACACATCGATAAGCTGACGATAACTATCTAACTAAGAGACTTTTTACCTCAAATGGTACTTGTTTCATAATTATCGACAAGAGATTTGATACATTGTGTATGATTTTTTCCTTCACTCATAATTTTTGCTCACTTGGCACCAGTACATCAATTCCACAAAATTGGGGGCAATTGTAGACTCTGTGGTCCTACATAGCCTAGACCAAGGTTACTTGATGATGAGAAAATAATATATTTTTTATAAAAAACATGAATCTCGAAGCTCTGACCATGAATTTCACATTTTCATATAAACTTTATGGTATTTTAAGTGGTTTTTTGAAAGATTTTAGCATCAAAAACCTTAACTTAGGCTTTCAGCTATGAAAACAAATGTTTGTCATAAGATGGATGATTATTTATGGCCACTTCTCTCCAATTTAGGTTAAATTAGGGGCATTTTGTAATTTAAAAAGAATCATATGAGGGACAACCGTCTTTCAATAATGACGCCTGTTAGTGGGGTTATTTTTAAATTTCCCACATTTTCTAGTTTTAAAAGATAGAGGATAAGATTTTATTTTGAATTTGATTATATATTTATAAGCATTTAATCCTTCCATATCTAGGAAATTAGACTTAGAGTGGATTTCCAACTCTCCTCTACGTATAAAAGGCCAAAATTAAGGCTTTTACAAAAAAATTGGAGATTTGGAAAAAAGAATAGTTTTTTTAGAGAGAAAAACTATTTCTCTTCTCTTAGAAAACCAAAAAGTTCAATTTAGGCTTTTAATTCAAAAAAAAGGACACAAAAATATCTTTTTTTTTCTTGAACATGAAATTTGAAGATTAGAGTAGAGACAAACGTTTCTAATCCTACAGAATCAGAACATATTGAGGGTAATATTCTAGGTTCCTCTCTTTCTCTCTCCAGTTCACCTTCACAATCATGTGAATGTACAAGTATGTTTATGGTATTGTAATGCATGTTTTTATGTTGTTCTATTTGAATATATTTAATTTCATGATGTCATGATGATCTAGAGCTGTTCAATATGCTAGAATAATATATTTGAGTTTATTTTTGCCCATGAATGCATACTTTATATCTTATGTTAAATTTTTAAATATTATTTGTTGTCACCACTAAGTTAAAAAGTATTATTTAGGGATTGTATTTAGATTTGGCATGCTTTAGGACCATAGAATTATGTGGTTAGGGCTTATTTAAATCTTTTTTATATTTTGTTACCTTAAATCTACTTTTTGTATCTATTTTTGGATAATAGAAGGGAAGAAAGCATCACAAATTCCCATCTATCAATGCAATAAACAGACCTCACAACACTTGCTTCTTGTCCCATCCCTTCTCTTACTTCGAGCGTCTATCGCCTCTCAGAGGCATATATCTATGGCTTTATTTTTTTATTTTTATTGTATTTTAAAGCCTTATTTTGCATTTAATTCACTCTTTTAGTATTTTCTATGTTAGTTTACTTTTTGTATTTTTGCTTATGCATATTCTATTCTATATCTTTATTTTTGTTTTATTATGGTTGCTTTATTCATTATTTTGATTTATTTTTAATATTCATTGACTTTTAACATGCTAATTAATTGGTTTTCTTTATTTTGTGTGAGTAAATTATTTTATATGCTTTTGGAATTCTTGAAGGGTGATCATGTATCAAGAGTCATGGCCCAATCGATTTTCCCTCTATTTTTTTATTATTTTGCATTTGGGTTTATTTTATTTAGTTTTGTTTTACATATTTAATTTTTGTATTTTTGCTTATTTTGCTCATTTTGGATGTATATACCTTTTATGGATGTAATAGATAGTAATAAAATGATTTTTTAACATGTTAAATGAAAATCTCACTTAAGTTATTTTTATTAATTAATTGGTTTTTTCTTAATAAAATGGACCAATGTGAAATTTTAACCTAAAATCACACCAAAAAAGGTGCCTCATTTTCTCTAGAAATGGGATTACTCATCCCGCATTTTCATTAACATCAAGCAAAGGCTCTTTATCTTTCTTGTAAAAATCATATATAAGGGAACCAATGTTCCCCAAAATTTAATTAATTCCCTATTTTATGTATGCTATTTCATTTAGTATGTTATTCTCCTTTTTAGGATAATTTACTTATGTAATAATTTAAGTAGAACTTTTATTTATTTATCGCTTTCTTATGTGATTAAAGTGTTTATTTATTACAATCCATCGTATCAGAAGGGAGGTAGTGGATTAATATTTAAAACTCAATTATAAGAAAACACTTAACTGAGGTGCCAAGTAAGAGTGATGTCTAAAACACCATTTTCTATTTAGGCATCAAAAGGTTGAGATTAATTTTCCAAGATTCTATTATGTAGTGACTCTATGACACCTACCTCTTTGAGTCCATATTAGATGCCTTCATAGGTTGACCATCAACAATAAACTAGGCTTAAAATCCTCTCCATTATAAAGTGACCAACTTATGATTAATAGTGACCCATATCTGATCTTGGATAAAAGCGAACCTCTAAAAACCCAACCAGAATCGAGCGGGCTCTGATGCGTATCATAGGAGCAATCTTTTAAAATTGCTCCTCTTATGCTGTAAACCAAAATTAAAATAAGGAGGATATGAATGCTGGAAACTCTTCTTAGAAGGGTGTTAACCTGAAACTTGATGTATAATTCTTTAGTTAATCTTAGTAGATGAAGGTATGGTAATGTATTTTCCTTGAGGGAATTAAATGAGAATAATAAAGCCATGCTCTAGGACCTAAATTATACTAATAGATGTCATTGGGATAATTATTATACTTATATCATAGTTATGGATTGGTTATATATTTTTGATATATGAAGAAATCTTGGTAAGGATACCTTATAATCCAGTCGAGATCTCTAGCTACTTTAAGTAGTATAGCTTTAATTTTTATGTTTAATTCCATCATTTAAATAGATATTACATATATTGAATTCACATGCTGGAACTTAATCATAATACATGGCATATTAGTTATATAAATCTCAACCTGGAATTCAAAAAGTTTTTGTGAAAGTTTCATTGAATGCTCTATGCCCTTTATAAGTTTGTAAGCAAATATACATATAAAAATAAATATCAACTATATCTTGATTGTGATAGCTTAAAGGTCTGATAGTTAGGTGGTTGGGTCTGAACTTGCAAGTTTTGCTGCTAAACAAGTTAGGCATGCTTAAGTCCTATTATAGCTATTTTTCATGACACATTAGTGTCTTTTGAATTTGGTGTATAAAACCTTCTGAACTATAAATTCTGGGGTTTAAAACTCTTTCTATTCGACACTTTTTGAAGGTGTCTTCTTCTCTGTGCCAATTTTTTGAGTGTGTGTGTGTGTGTGTATATATATATATATAATCTATATATGACTAGTTAAATTGTGTGCATATACACTTAAAAATTCTAGCTTTTAGCTTTTACCTTAACACGTGTGATAGCTTTGTCATAATATTCTTTTAATTACCACCTCAGACAATAACAGGTACCTAATAAAGTTTTATCATGATGCTTATATGTCAATATCTGTTAACATTTCGTTAATGATAATAAAACTACTTTCAGTTACCTATTGTATTATATATTATGGATGATGATAATTTCTAATAAGTTATTCCTTATTAAGCTTTACTCTTAGCTTAGGCTTTATATCTATGCAGGTAAATTTTGTTGAGGCAAACTGGAGTTAGGACATTAATGGTCGGCCAACTTAGGAGTTTAGGATGCAAGCTTATGTTATTTCTTCTTGTATTTGTCCAGTATATTTTGTAAAAATATTCAGTAATTATTATTTACTAAATAGTAAAGTTGTTTGATAGTTTTTGTGCCATTAGTTTGGTTTTTACTTCCTATACCCTCTTGAAGGGTATTAGGGCTTATCAATTTAGTGATACTAGAGTTTAGGTTTAGATGATTCTGGCCTAACTAGAGCTTCAAGGATCCATATCTATGTGCATCGGTTACGTATTATTAGGTTGGCTAACTGTAGTTTGTCTCAATTCCCCCTTCTGTCATTGTCCTAATTATATTATAGTAGTAGTTGAGTTTGTAGTTGCTATTAATTAAATTAAATTGAATCCTATTCTTCTATTATGATATGTTTCCTTATATTTTTAAGAAATTGTATTTCTCATTCTCTAGGGATAAATTTTGCTTAAGATGATTTATAGTATGGAAATAGTATTGCTTATATAATATATGTCCTTGATGATGCCTGAAATTGACTAATCTGATTTAGAAATTGGGGATATACAATGTAAGCTTATAGGAAGTAAGATGTCTTAGATGTTGCTAACAATACCTACGTATATTCAATAATGATGTATTTATTTCTAATGATTTTAACTTGATTAAGGAATACGAGATTAGGAAATAAGAGGGATTGTGGAATTGGCATCCTATTTCTTGATATATATTATGGCTAGATATATGAAGATTTCTTATTAAGAAATTAGGTAAGAACTATGTAGTGAAAGATGAATTTCCTGAACTAATGGCCTGTGAAAATAATTTAATTTCAATTATGGATTGGGTTGATGTGTATTTTATTGTTAAGGATCATGTTTTTTCTAAGCTAGTTAATTATGGAGTTCAAATTTTATAGGTTTATTATCTTATGGAACTTTTTCTAGATTACTAGTTAGCGTAATCTTAGCATTGTGAAACTGTAAGTTACCATGAAGAGGTACATAACCCTATTAGCTTTGCACTAAATCCTAGTTAGGTAGAATGAAAGGCTTAATATGTTTCCTGGGAAATTATCTGATCATTCCCTAAGGACATTTTGCAAACCTTCTTGAATATATAGCACTGTAGTGAAGAATGCTAGTTGAGTTAAGAGAATTAAAGGTTTTATGTCTCATTGTAGGAATTCCTGAGTGAGGATTTTATGTAATATAACCATTTAAATTGGATTCCACCATCTATTTGATTAATTAAATTTAAGTTAGATGCTCCGGTGAATATGGAAAAATAAGGTTATAGCTTTAGTTTTTGGTTATGCTTATTCTTAAAAATAATGAAATCTAAGCAAGAATTGATGGATTTGATAAATTAAAATAAGTTCTATCTATTAAATAAGGTTATTAAATAAGTAAGATAGCAAACTGATTTGTATGGGAAATAATGGGGCTTTCTGGTGATTCTAATAGAAACTTTTGAGTTATATAAAGCCTAATGGAAAAAATAGAAAATTTAAACCATTTTAGTAATGGTTTACTGTGCAAATACCTTATATCTAAAGAAAATCAGTTATGATAAAATAGTTGCTAGCTATCTATCTAAGAATTATCATAATATGATACTACCTTGGTCTTTGTTACTTTTTGTTAGTGAGTTAGGTTTAAAACACATGTTATGACTGATCTAATAATTTGAAATTGAAGAGGCTAAGTGGAAACTAATTAAAGATTATTATTAATCCTAAATTCATATATACGGGTTGAAAGAAGTTTCTTTCATTATTCACCTATAAATAGTTGTGAGGTGAGATGAATTTGAAGTTTTTTTAACTCAATCGATCTGTAAAAGAAGAATGTAAGAGAGAGTTCAACACTACAAGAAAATGTCAAAATAACAACGGAAAAATAGCAATAGAATAATTTTGGTTGCTAATTTAGCAACGAAAATTAAATTATATTTTTAAGATTGGTTAAAATTTTTAGATTTAGCAATATAAATTATTCTGTTGAAATTATTTTGTGAAATTCATTCATTAATGAAGGCATTTTACAAATAGGTTTTATCCTTTAATGACATCTTAAATTATTGATCATATTACGAGTTATGTGTAGTAGTTACTTTGTATTAAGATTATATTTAAACCTTAAGAGGAAGTAGATCACATTGGATAAAATTACTAGAATTACTTAGATAAAGACTGTCTTTTATGCTTATGATCTAAGTTAAGTGAACTATGTGTTTGTTCTTATGCATTTGTTTAGTATATTATTTTGGCACTAGGGGATAAAACTAATAAATTATAGGTAAATACTATTATTTCATTCTTTTATTTTAACTGCACTACCCTTAATAATCTACATTTCATATTATCTATAAGGGATCAAACTATCTATAAGTGAATAGTAAATGGAAAAGACATGTTGGTGTGGTTATTAAGATATAATATGACTTTTAAAGCAGATGTGGTATGCTTATGCGAAAAACTAAAAAGTAATCAATGAAGGTGATCTAATAGACTATAAAAGGAAAAAATTAAGCTTATGCCATCTTTTAAATAGAAGAATGAGTATGTGTAATGTGTGAAAGTATTGGTTAATGAATGCTTAGTGTTTCCATTATAATACTTGAATTGTATCTTCTATACCTGTTGTCCATTTTGGATAACTAAATTCAGACGATGTTAATTTACCAAAATTACATGTTTTTAGCTAATTTATGCTTGTTATTTTGCATTCTTTTTAGCCAATTTTAGAGACTTTTTACTTGTTTCTTAATTTTGCTAATTGTAGGAATAAAATTTTTTAAAAGATATGTTTTTAAGGCTGATTGGAGCTAATATGGAGAAGCATTAGATTTTTGGAGCAATTTTGGTGTAAAGAGCTGACTATAGACAAAATTTATCATTTAGCTTTGCCTAAGGCAGTAAGGCAAGGATGAGGTTTAGTCTTGCCCAAGGTTAAAAAAATGTTGACAATGCATAATATTGCTTAAAGTCTGATTTGTGCGTGAGTTGGAGTAGCCACCACCTCTGCTCTTGCTAATATTTAGGGATATTTAAGCTTTAATTTAAGAGATAAAAGCCAGTATTTTTAGGAACTTAAAATTACATTAGATATTTTTATTTTAATTTTGGGTAGGATTTTTTTACTTTTCCTAATTTGGAGGAATTTTAAAGGAAAAAAGAGAGGTTCGGTCTCTTTTCTTCCTTCCTACATTTTGCTCTATAGATTTGAAATAATAGCTTTAATTTCATCTTGTTAATTTTCTCCATAGCCATGCATAGATAAACTCTTTGTTTTAGTTAAAGATTAATTCAAAGCTAGGATTCCTTATGCTGTGAGATTGTTCCACTTTAATTTTTATTTTTAAATTCTTGCAATGTTTTTTGTTATTTACAATGATTTAGGGAAACCATATCCCCATCATTATTTGTTAGGTGTGCAAAAAGCACTTGTTGTGCATTTAATTAAATAATACATTCCTAATTGAATTTGTTAAATCTATAATTGTTTATTGAAGTCAATAACAAGTAGCAATTAGTATAACTTCATTCACAAGGGTTGTTATATTAAGTAAATACATGATTGGGTCTTAATCAATCTCGCTTGTAAGTTGGTTCGCTTGTAGGTTAGGTCTTTCTAAACCGTAATGTTATCAATAAATTAATTCTTTTTCTTACTAGAGGGTTGTTTATTGGCTAGGCATTAATTATAGTCTTACTTGGTTAATTCATTAACATAGAAAGACTGGTTGAGAGCATAAAGCTGATGACTTAATTGGTCTATTGTGTGATTTTAAAATTATTTCTCCATTTATGATCAATAAATTGAATCATGTGCTGTGAATGTCTTTAACTGGAATTTACCATGCATTAAATTTATCTAAATTAAATTTTTATATTTTTATTTATTTGATTTAGTTTATTATTTTTAGTGTTTAGTCTATAAAAATCCCCCTTTTATTTTTATTTGCCAAAATTTTGGTTGTTTAGAATTAATTTAGTGTTAGTTTCTATGGATTTGATCATTTTTTACCCTATTTACAATTTATTTGCTTAGGAAAAGATAGGATTTATTTTTTGTGGCTTTAACACCAATCAAAATTTGATGCCATTGCCGAGGACTAGTCTAACTTAATTTAGTTTGTTAATTACTAGCTCTGAAATTTCAAGAGAAATTCCATTTAATGCTAAAATTGAGAAAATAGCTAGGAGATTGAGGAAAGAAAAAGAGATATGAAGTTGTAACTAATGTTTCTAAGCTTCTAACTGAAATAAAAGAAATATGAAATTGTAACTTCTTCTAAAGAATAGAAAAAGACAAAATTTTATTTGATGTTGAAACTTCTTCTAAACAATAGAAATATGAAGTTGTAACTAATGTTTCTAAATTTCCAACTAAAATAGAAGAAAAAGAGATGGTGAAAAGGACTATAGAGAGTTACATGCACCACCACTAGACTAGCAACCTTTATCATCACTTATCCAGCCTTGGATACTTTTTTTGAACTAAAATCAGGGTTGATTCACTTGTTGCCTACTTTTTATGGTTTAGAAAATGAGGATCCTTACAAACATTTAAAGGAATTCTATGTAGTTTGCTCAAGAATAAAGCCATATGGAGTTACAGAGGATAAAATAAAGTTAAGCACCCTTCCATTCTCATTGGCCAATTCAGTAAAGGACTAATTGTTAAATTTGCCTTTCTATTCTTGGATATAATTTTTCCAACATTTGGAGCTACTATAATTCGAAGCAAAATAAGTGAAATCAGATAAAGAGATGTATAATCACTTCATGATTATTGGGATAGGTTTAAAAAGTTTTGTGATGCTATCCTTAACATGGTATATAGATCATCCCTCATTCAGTATTTTTATAAGGGAATGTTATGCATTAAAAGGAAAATGATTGATGCAGTAAGTGGGGGAAGCCTTAACAACAAAACCAACATAAGCTCAGGAGTTGATTCAAAATATGGTAGCCACATCCCAACAATTTGGGAGATGTCAAAACCTTCCAAAAAGAGTAAATGAGTTAAAATCTTCTTCCATTAAAGAAAAACTTAATAATATAACTCTTTTTGCTCAAAAAATGGTTATAGGTAAACCTCCCCAAGCATAAGTGTGTGGGATTTATGCTTATGCTAGACAAATGACTGATATATGCCCCACTAGGTGGATTTGCTAGATAACCCCCTAGGAAGTATGAGTTACATTCCAACACCTATAATTCAGGGTGGCATGATTATCCAAATTTCAGTTATGATGAGAGACAATGAAATCCATGGTAACAATTTCATCCAAGGCCACCATAACAACCCCTACATATGGCTCCTAAATTAGGTATATCTGTTAAGGAAATTGTACAACTCCAATAAAAAATAAAGAAGATAGATGCCACAGTCCAAAATTTGGAAAACTAATTGAGATAAATAGTGTTATCCTAAAGGAGAATAGAGTCCCAAGGAAGATTGCCCTTACAAACCATTGAAAAGCTAAGGAAAAATGCAAGTACAATTGTTTTAAGGAGTGGAAAGGAGCTACAACAGCCGTAGCACTAAAAGGATAACAAAAAATTAACAAAAGAAGTAGAAAATATGTATAAATTGAAGAAAAAAAAGTCTAGTGTCAAAAATTTAGAATAGCCCCCTTAAGACTTTTCGCAAGGTTGAGGTAAATATTCTTTTGCTTGATGCTATTAAATAGATCCTTTGATATGCTAAATTTCTTAAAGAACTATGTACTAATAAGAAAAAACTTGTTTGGTATGAAAAAATAACCGTGGGTGAGAATGTTTTAGCTGTGCTTTAAAGAAAAATACCTAAAAAATGTAGAGATAAAGGTATGTTTGCTATTTCCTGTAAAATTTGCAATTTAAGCATTAAAAGAGCTATGTGTGTTTTAGGTGCATCTATAAATGTTATGCCTAAGTTCATTCTTCTTCAATGCTAGACCTTTAAAAGAAATAGGAGTAGTAATTCAACTTGCTAACTGGTAAATTATTTATCTTGAGGGATTATTGAAAGATGTCTTAATTCAGGTTAATGGCTTAATTTTCCTAGCTAATTTTTATGTTATTGACATAGAAGATGATAAGAAATCTTTGAAATCATTTGATATTTTATTAGGAAGACATTTCCTTCAAATAGCTAGGACAAAATTTGATGTGCAAAAAGACACTTTTGTTATGGAATTTGATTGTAAAGTAGTGCAATTAAATGTTTATGATACCATGAAATATCCATGTGACATGTCTACTATATGTGGGATTGATATCATTCATCCTTTAACCAAAAAAGTGCTTGAAATGAATAGGAAAGATAAGCCGTAAGTTGCATTGGATGAAGTTGTTCACATGGACATAATTGATGCATTTAAAGAGGAGCTGAATTTAAAAGAAGAATTTTAGAAGTGGTGTTTGAATTGGCAACCTTAAAGCCAATGGTAGGTGAACCCAATCCCTTGCAGCCATCGAAATTAGAGTTGAATGTGTTTTCTGACCATTTGAAATACACCTATTTGGGTGAAGAGTAAACACTTTCAGTAATTAGTTCCAATAAGTTAAATGTAAGGGAAGAAAATTTGTTGATTCAAGCTTTAAGAAAGCATAAAGAGACAATTGGATGGACCATTATTGATATTAAAGGAATAAGTCCATCCACATGCATGCATAAAATCCACTTGTAAGAAAACATCAAGCCAAGTAGACAAGCTCAAAGGCATTTAAACCCACCAATTATGAAAGTTGTAAAAAAGGAAATTCCAAATATTCTAGATGTAGGAGTGATCTATCCCATCTTAAACATCAAATAGGTAAGCCCAATTTAGGTTATACAAAAGAAGATGAGTATCACAGTGATGGAGAATGAACATGGTGAATTGATACCCACCCAGGTTAAAAATGGATGGAGGCTTTGTATAGATTATAGGAAGTTGAATGCTTCAACTAGAAAATACCATTTTCCACTTCCTTTATTCATCAAATGATGGAAAGGCTTGCTAAAAATTCTTGCTATTATTGTCTTGATGGCTATGCAGGTTTTTATCAATTATCGGTTGCACCGGAAGATTAAAAGTGACTACCTTCACTTGCCTTTTGGCACATTTGCATATAGGAGGATGTTGTTTAGACTTTACAATACTCCATCTACCTTTTAAAGGTGTATAGTTAGCATTTTTCAGATTATGTGGAGAAAATTATAGAGGTAATTATGGATAATTTTATGGTTTATGGTAACTCTTTCCATAAATGTCTATCTAATTTAGGCAAAATATTGAAGAGATGTCTATAGTCTAACTTGGTTTTAAATTATGAAAAATGTCGCTTTATGGTAGATCAAGGGTTGATTTTATGGCATATTATGTCTTCGATAAGAATTGAAGAAGACAAAGCTAAAATAGATTTTATTCAATCATTACCTCACCCCATAAGTGTGCGAAAAGTTAGTTCATTTCTTGGACATGCAAGTTTTTATAGGTGTTTTATTAAAGATTTTTCCAAAATCAACCAACAATTGTGCAAATTGGTTTCAAAAAGAAGTGGCATTTAAGTTCAATCAAGCTTGCAAAGATGCATTAGATGAATTAAAGGAGAGGGTGATATTTGTACCTATAATCCAGCTACCTAATTGAGATTTCCTATTTAAAAATATGTGTGATCCTAGGAACCATGCTATGGGGGTTGTTCTCGATCAAAGAATTGGAAAAAATTCACAAGTGATTTATTATGCTTTAAGAACACTAGATAGTGCCCAAAGCAATTATTCCACAATGGAAAAATACTTTTAGTAGTTGTTTTTTCTTTATTAAAATTCCATTAAAATTTATTAGGCCCTAAAGTAATTATTTTTTCTAATCATACAACATTATGTTATTTATTGAAGAAAAAAAGCCAAACCCCATTTAATTCGATGGATTCTCTTACTTTACAAATTTGATATTAAGATTAGAGATAAAAAGGGGTCTAAAAATTTAATAGCGGATCACCTTAGTCAGTTGCTATTAAATGAGAAAGCATTGCCTTTAAATGATGAATTTTTGGATGAACATTTATTTGCTGTAAATACAAGCAACCCTTGGTATGCTAACATAGTGAATTTCTTTGTTAGAGATGTTGTTCGAGATAAATTATCCAGGTTTGAGAAGGATAAATTGAAGAGAGATGCCAAATACTTTGCATGAGATGAACTTTATTTATGGAAGTATTGTCCTAACCAAATTATTAGATGTTGCATTATAAAAGATGAACTGCTGTCCATATTGCAATTCTGTCAACCGGAGGCATGTAAAGGCTATTTCGATCTGAAGAGAACAACCAATAAAATGTTGGAATGTGGTTTATTTTGGCCTAATTTATTTTGTGATGATTATTTGCTCTGTAAGTCTTGTGATAGTTGTCAAAGAATAAGCAATTTGGGACATAGAGATCAAATGCCACACACGTCTATCTTAGCTTTTGAAATATTTGACATATGGGGTATTGATTTCATAGGTACCATCTTCTTTTGCCAATTCTTACATTTCTAAATGGGTTAAGGCAAAGGCCACAAGGACTTATGATGTTAAAACTATTTTGAATTTTGTTAAGAATAATATCTTTTGTAGGTTTGGTACATCAACGATGCTTATAAGTGATAGAGGGATGCATTTTTGTAATAAAATTATATAGGCTATTGAAGAAGTATGGTGTAACCCACCACTTTTCTACTGCTTATCACCCCTAAACCAGTGGCCAAGCTAAATTTTCCAATAGAAAGGTCAATTCTATCTTGGAAAAGATAGTGAATCTAACCCAAAAGGACTAGAGTTTAAAATTGAAGGATGATCTTTGGGCTTTTAGAATAGCTTACAAAACACCTATCGGTATATCCCTATACTGACTGGTGTATGAAAAGCTATGCCACTTACTAGTAGAGTTAGAGCACATAACATTTTGGACAATTAAATGATGCAATATGGCATTAGATGTAGTAGGTAAAAACTGTAAATTAGAGTTGTTGGAGCTGAAAGAATTGAGGAATTAAACGCATGTGAGTTTAAAAATTTATAAAGATAAAATAAAAAAATTCCATGTCAAAATGGTTTCTAGGAAATAATTTCAAATTGGACAAAAATTTTCAATTTTTCATTCACGGTTGAAATTATTTCTAGGAAAATTAATGTCATACCCTAATACCGACTTCCAACCAAAACATCTATCATGCCTTCAGCAACCATAACTCACAGCAATCATTCATCAACATATCATCATATACATATATGGTGCATGAATACCTCAATAGATAAAACTAGAAATCATGCAAAACAGTCATAATGTGGCAATCATACATTAGCCACAACAACTTGGAAGGGCAAGCAAACAAGGTAATTTAAGTTAAATTTTATAGTCCTTCATATAACATTTCCCCTACTAAATCATGACAAAATATAAGACTAGACAAAAGTGAACTATCCACAACATATCCTACATCTAAAAGTCTGAACCGACTCTTGTTTGCCAAATGATGCAAAATTAAGTCCCTAAATGACAACTAGTCAAACGTACACGGATGTAAAGCAACCGTGCTAAGCTATAAAGCTTAGCGGGGAGATAATAATAATAATAATAATAATAATAATAATAATAATAATAATAATAATAATAATAATAATAATATGATCGATCAATAGTTTCAATCGAATATAAATATCTTCACACAACATTTCAATAAGAACATCAACATACTTGTGTCATGACTTAATCTCAAACTGAAAATATAGCCAAAAGAAATGAAGATAAAACATGGTAATCAATCATTACATGCTTACATTATATAGATGAAGAAATTGATACATGTATTTCTTATTTTAACAATTCTCTTAAACTTAATAGCCTGCCCAAGAATTAGTTCACAAGGGGTGGATAATGGGAGCAATGGATACTCGAAGGTATCAAATAATGGATATCTCGAGGATATCAAACAATGAACCCAAAGGGTCGAACTATGGTTCCATCAAAGGAACAAACAATGGACCCAAACGGGGTCAACTATGACAGTTGCAAGTATATTCCTTTAGGCATGCCTATCTAATCCAAAACTGAACTAAGACCCGCAGGCTTAACCACTTAATCGAAAGAATCTTTGATTCATCATATTCCTTCTTATATATTACAATATTTCTCAAGCCACAATTCACATTCGAATTTACATTTTATACATATGTGATGGTACCAATATTTGTCACCTCAACTTATAACTCATATAGTACATGTTCACTTTCATTTAAGGACAATTATCATCCTACCTCGCATAAAAATACATATTTTCATAGTAATTTCATGCAATCATAACATTACTATTATTACGGTCACATATCAATATAAGTTGTAATTAACACTACTTGATAAACTTACCATGATCACTTTACCTTAATCGTTATGGCTTGACAATAAGAGCATAGCATAAAACAATCGCATATTACCTTTAGTGAACATACTCACTAAATATGCCCATTAGGTTGCCTTAAAAGGGTTGATTATCGTTATAAAGAGTGTTGGCTTAATTAATATTCATATGGAAATGTTTTGTTAGATGATTCAAATATTTATGCCAAACAAGGAAGTGAAGAGTAATGAAATGATCTAAATTGTATTTTCCTTCATTAAGGTTTGACTCAAAATGGAATGCAAGAAATGTTTTGACTCGTGAGGATATGTGGGACTTGTGAAGGGAGGATGTCACGACTCGTGAAGAGGTTCACGAGTATGCAACCAAAGGAGACCTTCACGAGTTGTAAAGGACTTCATGAGTGATGCAGAGGCAATAGGTGCATGACTCGTGAAGAGCTCACGACTCGGCAGCCAAGGAAAAGCATTCATAAGTCATGAAGAGGTTTACGAGTGATGCACAGACAGAAGGTGCATGACTCGTGAAGAGCCTCATAACTCAGCAATGACGGATACCTCTTAACCGCACCAGAAAACACAAAAATACAAACAATCTAATAAGCCAACAATCTTTCAAAACACATCTTAAAGGAAGCAATCATTCACGACTCATCTCAAACTCCTGATTAACGAGTCCAGATAGGCTAACCCAAACCCTAGTTTCTAAGGATTCACAAAACCAATAGTATCCCGTACCTGAACACCGTGATTTTCCTCACTCCTTCACGATCTCCTTGCCCTTGCCCTTGCTTGACTCTACTATAACAATTCACAAACAAATTACTATATTTCTTTCTTGCTTCATAAAATCTTTCATTAAATAAAGGAGATAAGAGGGAGAAATTCCTTTTACCAAACCTTAGTTTCTAACACAAAGAAAAATGAGAGAAAGAGAAAGATAAAGAGAGAGATGGTTTTCCCTTGACACCGACAGTGATATTTATCATTGGAGTCATGTGGGAAGACCACCAATTTACTCTTTTAACCTCCATTTTCCATTTCCTTCCCCAAAATAACCCCTCCATCCTTTTTATTATCCAAAAACCCTTTTTATTCATAAATTCCCTGGAATTACCATATTGTCCTTCAATAAGCTTTATTCTAATATGGCTATAACCATAAAAAAAATTAATTGTATATATAGCATCAAATGATTAAACCTGTTCCCTGCTAGGGTCAAGATTAGGCCCTCACAATAAAGGTCTAGATGGATAAGACCTTTTGTGATTACTAATGTTTTTGTTCATGGTGCAGTAAAGATTAAGAGTCTAAAGAATGGAAATATTTTTAAGGTGGGCAACAATTAAAGCCATGAAGGATTTTTAGCTTAAGGCAATGTGGAATCCCAGTTAGCAGTGCCTGGAGAAAGGAATAAAATTCAGCAATGCCTAACCAAAGACTTTAAAGAGAGGCCCTATTGATAACTCCAATTTAGTGTTTAATTATAGTGTATTTTTGTTAGTATTTATGTCTCATTTTATGTGTTTTAGGAATTAAATTTCTTTTTTTTTTGTGCCAAATAGGATAATATTGAGATTTATGAAGTTTTGGTGTATTTAATGGTGCAATTTTTACTTTTGTGTAGAAAATTGACTTGCACATGGTAGAGACCAAAGTGTCTCAATCGTGTGCCTTGCAGAACCACCAATCTACACCGTTTCACTAAGGTTCATAGCAGAGACCATCTGCACCATTTCTCTAAGGTACATGGCTGAGACCATTGGTCTCTGCCATGTACTAGGCAGAATTTAAAGCTATTCAGCCTAGAAGGGTGCACAAAGCTAAGACTAAAGTGTCTCTACTGTGTACCAATGCTACAATACTTTTTTAAAAGATTGCACATGGCTGAGACCAAAGTGTCTCCACTGTGTGCCTTTGTAAATACTATAAAAGCTATGTTTTGTTTGGTTTAAAAAAGAGTTTTTTTTTAAGTTCTTTCATTTTTTTCTTTAGTTTTAGTACATAGTTCTTCATTTTATTTGCAGATTTCTAAAGTTTTATACTTAGTTCATACTTGTAAAAATCACATTTTTACTAGGGTTTACACTTACAACACAAAAATACCATAGTTATAACTTAGTTATAGAGATATAGTTTAGTTTCAATCAAATTCAGCTTAGAAAAGAAGATAAAAAGCAATTTTACCTTTAGATCTACCATTTAACATGGGTTTAAGAGTTTCTTCTTTCTTTTTCCTTGCTTTTTACATTATGTATAGTGAGTAGTCTCTTTATTGTTTGCGAATCTTTGAATCCCCTTACCTATGTAAGATTATAAACTCATTTGCTTCAATATATTTACAAATGTTTCTTTTCTCTTGTGTTTATCTTGATATGGATGTTATTTAAGTATTCATGTTGTTATTCTTATTCAAGTTAATGGATTTATGCTTGTTTAGAGTAAATATCATGTATGCTCTATTTTTACATACATTTTCTATATATTTTATGGCAATTTCGAAAATGGGGCTGTTAGATCTATAGTTAATGTGCTGTAGATCCGAAAATAGTGAGGAAAATTAATGGATATTGGATTGGTTAGCTCCATAATGGGAAATTAATTCGTATATAGGTCTTTGGACCCATGCTTAGGCTAACTACTTGATTGGCTCCACATTGGGAAAGCAGGTAGTTAAAGTAGTTGGCTCCGAAATGGGAAACTAAAGGTTTAGATAGTTTGTCCACATTTGAAATATATAAATTTTATGTAAAAATGAATCTTACATTGGGTATAAGGAGAATTTGATTCTTGAACAACATTTTAATTACCATTATCTCTACATTCATACTCTATTTTACTAAATTTGTTTAAATTATACTTTTTATTTAACTTACTTTTATTTTTAATTGTTAAAAATTGCTAGATATAACCCATCCCAACATACACCTGATACATTCTTTAGCACATAATCTTAACAAATCAAGTAACTTTGTGTAATGTCATTCCCTTGGGTTCGATATTTTTTGGGGTCTTCATTATACTCCATTATAGTACTTGTCAATTCAATACATTTGCTAAGGTCGTAAAAAAGTTTTTGGCACCATTATTGGGGATTTTAGCATGCTTATTTGTATATTTGATTTGTTGTTTTATGTCTTAATCTTTTATTTACTTTTGTTTGCCTATTCTTTTCAAGTGAATTTGGTGTATGAATAGATTGTGCTTAAAACATCATTTAGCACTATTTATTCTTGAAATTAATAGGACTTTGCATCAGAGAATGAGATAAAATTAAATTAAAAATGTGGATGATCCACCAAATCCTGATGTACTTCTAAAGAATAAAGAAGGAAAAAGGCAAGATGGTCAAAAACCAATGATCATTCGAGATTATGCCACTCCAAGGTGGAGTGAGGAGTATAGGATAGTAGTGCTACCTCAACAATAATATTTTGAGCTAAAACTAACAATGATCACCATGGTTCAAAGGAACTAACTTTTAGGATCGAAGATTAAGGACCTAGTGCAACACTTAGATATCTTCTTAGAGATAAGCAACATGGTCCAAATACAAAGGGTGTCAATTGATGCAATATAGCTGAAGCTTTTTCCCTTCACACTCGTAAGGAGAGTAAGAGATTGTTTATCCATGCTTTCAAGTCAATCCATCCAATCATAGGAGCAAATGCAAGAAAATTTTCTAGTTAGATTTTTCACACCTACAAAGATAGCTAGTATAAGGAACAACATATACAATTTCCAATAGTTGAGTGAAGAATCTTTCCATAAAGCTTAGGAGAGGTTTAGGAGATTTTTGAAAAGCTACCCACACCATAAGATTGTAGTGCACCAATTAACATCAACATTTCTATAAAACATGTAATCAAACCACAAAATCTTTATTGGATGTAGCATCCGAAGGGAGCTTCATGAAAAAAAATACCTAAAGAGGCATTTTTACTTTTTGATGAGATGGCGATGAATCAAGCTTAATAGGCTAGTATAAGGGCATTGACCAAGAGACAAGTTCACAGTATAGATAAAGTTGCAATGTTGAAAGCTTAAATAAAGCTATTAAAAAAAGCTTAATAGGTTGAGAATTCAAAATGTTCAGTGATAAACCAAGATGGGAGTGCATTTAAAAGAGGTAACTTGGGAAGTGATTCAAAGGTAATTGAACCTTACACTTAAGGAATGAGAGAACTGGATGCCTTGCATGATTATAAGAGGAATGATCTATTTAGTAATCACTACAATCCCAGGTGGAGGAACCATCATAATTTTTCATGGAGAGATGGTAATCAAGCTTCTTCTTCAAACACTCAACCTAAAATCCTATTTAATGTACCCACACATGCCTAAGGTAGCCATAACCATACTTATCATCAACAATACCAACCTTTAACGGTAAATACTCATTTCCAAGCACCTCAAGCCCACCAAACACACTTTTAACCTCTCGGGTTCCAACATAGATAACCCCCACCACAAGATAAGAAATTGAACCTTGAGGAGATGTTTGCTAGCTTATAGTATAGAATAAAATTACATGTAGAATTAAATAATATAGGATAATATATAAATGTCATTGAAATCCAATAAATCAAGCAAATACCATAAGATACAAAAAAATGCCTAAAAACTAGCCACGAATGCCTTTGGAAAGGTGACAGGAACCCATAACTAGATGAGGGATGGGATGAGAAGAAACCCTGCAAAATTTCATCTAACACTTTGATAGACGGGTATCCATCAAGTCTTTTTCCGATTCATCAATTGCTGGGTAAAACAGGGTGCATAACTTTGAATCCAAAAGCATGTAAAATGACTTGTAACACTAGATACATAGATATCAGAGCCTAGGATATGCCAAAATAGTATTGTAATATAAAATCATACATAAAATGCAACAAAATCCATTCAATTATAGGATTACAGTATAAAATAAATGCTTCAAATTGTAAAAAAATGGAGGAATTTCTAATCATGCCTCTAACATACATATCAATCCAGGTTTATATCTCAACACATTTTAGGCATGCAAATCACAAGAACATAGCATTTAAAGATACTTATTTAATGAAATATTAGCATGATTGTACATGACAAATTTAAAGAGGGAAAATAAAAAAAGATTAAAATATTACCCTCAGGAGATATTTTGACTCTGAAATTACTATAGTCTAAATTCTCCACTCCGATTGCATTCTTTATTTTTAAGAAAATCAAATGAATTCAGTGTGTATGTGTGTTTGGATCAAAAAGATTGTTAGAGCAGTCCTTTAGAGAGAGAAAAATAGTTTTCTTCTTTTCTAAGTTTTTTTGGATCTGTAAAAAAATGATTCCTTCCCCTTTTGAAACCTAAAAAATCTTACTTGTATACCTAGGATAGAGTTTGAGTTGAATCCAACTCTACCTCTTCTAATTTAGAGGGATTATCCCTCTAAAATTTGGATCATTTCCTTTAAGGCTATCTTCCTATTTTTGAATTCCCAAAAATGCGACAATTTTGGAAAAAGACCCACAGACATGCATCCCCCATTGGTTGATTAAAATATGTACCTTCTAAGGTAATAAGTCTCTTGGTTAATTAAAATACATAACTTCTGAGGTAGTGCATCTCTTAGTTGTGTATTTCTTATTAGCTGGTCATTCCATTAACCCTAGTTTAGGTAATTAACATCAATTTATTGATGTGTTTACCCTAGATTGATTGTCTGATTAGCACCTAGGGAATGCAAAATTGAGATGAGTTGATTAAATCTGATTAATGCCTAGGGCATACAAAATTAGGTTATTTAAGTGTGTCTGATTAGTGCCTGGGGCATGCAGAATTAAGATGACTCAATTGGATTTGATTAGCACATGGGGTATGCAAAATTAGGTTATTTGGATGTATCTAACTAGCGTCTAGGTATGTAGAATTAAGATGACTTGATTGGATCGTATTAGCACATAGGGCATGCAAAATCAGGTTGTTTGAATATGTCTGATTAGCGCCTAGGGCATGTACAATTTGGATGACTTGATTGGTTCTGATTAGTGACCGGTGTGATACACATCAAAGCCTATCGTTCATTTTTTGGGTCTTTTTTTAAGGCCCACTTTTAGGGTCCGAGATTGGAGGAGGCTTACTTTTAATCATGAATTGGCCACTTCTCCATAAAGAGGGATCTAAACAAATTTATGGCCGGTAGTCAACCCATGAAGGTATCTACTAATAGGCCTAAAATGGTAGATATTATAGAGTCACCACCCAATAGAACATCAAAAAGTTAGTCGCAACCTTTTGATGTCCAAACAAAGATTAATGTTCGAGACATCACTCTTATTAGGCATCTTGGTTAGGTGTTGTTTTATAAATGAGTTTTAAAATTAATCCCCTCTCCTCTGTCACATGATGCTGATACAATTTAAGTAAAACATCCTAATCAAGCAAAAACCAATAAATAAATACTTAGAATAAAATTCGACTTAAAATTATTACACAAAAATAATAATATACAAAAGAAAGATAAGGATATATCATGCATAAAATGGGATATTAATTAGTTTAGGAACGTTGGTTCCCTCAAGCATATTTACAAAAATATCTTTCATTGTATTGTGTGGATCTGGGTAAAAAAAATAGACATTGGTCTATATTTTAGAAGAAAACCCAATTTATTTGATAAAATATATTTTAATATCTTTTATTTTATCATGCACAAAAAAACTCATTTTCTACTAACTATTACATCCCCGGAAAAAATAATACATCCAAAATTAAACAAAAATGATGGAAAAAATAAATAAACAAAATCATAATAACTAACTAAACTAAATAAAATAAATAAGGTAACCAGGGAATGAAGATGGTGACCAATTCGAGAGCACGACTTTCACTATAAGAAAATAGCCATTTAGCAACGAAAATTAGCAATGAAAAATGTCAATTTTTTGTTGTTAATAAAAAATAGCAATGGAAATTAGCAACGAAACTGGTGGTTGCAAATTTGACAATTGCTATTTTAAGCAACAAAAAATTTTTTCGTTGCTAAATTTAGCAACGGAATTAAATTTCCATTACTAAATCCAACCAATATAAGATACGATGAATTGGTCAAATTTACCAATGGAATAACATTTTCATTGCACTTCCTTTTAAAAATTAATATTGATAACAACAATTATCAAAATCCTTATCAAAATTAAATTAATCATAATTTCATATTTGCATCCAAATTGAGCATCTAAGAAAACAAACAATACACTATCTCATTGGTGCTTTCTATTACTTGCTAACTTTAAAGTCTCAGTAACCAAATATTACTAGTAATTAACATGGTAACAAGAACAATTAGATTATAACACAGGTAATTTTCATGTTAACAATAAAGTTTAGAGTAAATCAAATGACTCATCATATATTAGTCCCAATATATATTAGTTGTCAACAATCTGAGTGCACTTTCTTATGTAGTTTATACATGTCATCAAGTAGTTGATCTATTTTGACAAATTCCTGTACAATTATATTAGATAAAAATCTCTACATGAAATATATATACATTGTGTTGCTAATGAGGTTTTAATTTGAAAATAAACAAAATTTAGAACAATTAAACCCTATCTTTCTGAATTAGATCATATTGGAGTGGTAATCTACCTTGTAATAATTATCACACCAACAAATATGATAAATTTTTGCAAATTATTTTCATGATTGTCTAACGAAAGCATTAATTTAACAAGAAAAAGGAAATAAATCATAGCTAAAGATACATAATGTACAAGCAGTTTTCTTTCCTTCTTTTGTTTATTCGCTCCTGTTCCCTAAATATCCTCTGCCATAATAACCATGTTATATTAGATATTTTATTGGAGGAGACAAATGCTAATACTACACTTTAGGGGCATCCAGGCCATTCATATTTGCAAATGAATGATAGCCTCCAACTCAAATGTCACCAAAAAACTATTTTGTCCAATGACAAGCTATCATAAAGCTTCTAGGAGCTATAAAAAAGGACTTCCAAGAATATAAATAAATAGATTTAGTAAAGACGGTTATTAACCTTTTGTTTCTATTAGTAATGCTTATAGTTAAGTACTTATTGAAAAAAAACTCCTATTAAGGTCTCTATATTGCCTTCATTATCCTATATAAATCACAGTGGAAAGTTACATATATTTACTTAATTAGTCTTAGTCAAACTCCTCACCTTGGCGAAGTGAAATCATGGCAAAGAAGAAACCAATCAAGACCAGAGACAAAGCCAGTGGAAAAGACTGCAAAGAAAATGTGAGATTAGAGGTTGAGGTGATTAATTTATGCAATGGAAAGTAGATTAAATTAATAATAATACAAACATGATAATCTTGTATCCATTTAAATTAACATTGGCAAATAATGTCAAACAAAGTTTAAAAGACTATTTTGGTAACAAGTAGTTAAGTTTGCAAATACATCCTAGTGAATTAATTATATCAATTTGCTCAAATATGAAATATAGCATTTGGTACACATTTGACATTTTCATAAGCTCCACGTTGTAAGTTTTATTAATGCACAAATAAATTCCAAAGACACATGTATGCCAAAAAAGGAAAAATTGGTCAATGAAGTATTGTCAATTTTAGAGAAGAGATGACCTCTATATTCATTATAACTAAATGCAAAAAAAAAAACATCTGAGTGAAAATCAAATATAAGACTTTCAAATATCATTACAAAACCATACTCGCTTTTGTCAAGGAAATCAACAATTTGATCATAAATGAGAAATATGCACTCAAAGTGAATATGCCTATAGATGTTGTGGAAATCAAAGTACAAATATTTGTAACATTCAATAACCCTTTTGATTTAATGAGATAATATATTAAAAATAAAAGTGAGAAATTGTAATTGGGAGAAAGTTCTGCCTTACATTATCATTGACAATATGTTGTATTGCATCAGCAAATTTTTCATTTAAACGTCCCTTAACACCATACTGAAAAGTAAGCAAGCATATTAACATATAGCCCATGAGTAGTCCAATTACACACATGCATTGCTTCACATATATCCCCACATGCATATAAACTGAAAGAGATTATCTAAAAATATGACTATGTTATGCAAAGCTCATAAGATTATTATAAGCCCCCTTTTTGTACTTTAATATAAAATAAGTGATTGACCAAGCAATGAAGTATATAAAAATCATAATGTACAATCCAGTGACCACCTAATCATATAATTAAATGGAAAAATCTCATAATTCTGGCTACATTAAGACATGCACTTTGTTAACAAGGTCAATTGTGAGTTATGAACTTGATTAAATACAAAGTGTCATAAACTTGTGAAAATATAAAATCAATTAAGTTGCATTCAAATTGATTTAACCATATGTAACTGAAATGTAATAATTTAACTCTATCATGTTTCAACTAATTAGAGAAATCAAATCTAATTAGACACAGAGTATCATAAAAATTATCCTAATTTAAATTTAATTGAAAGCCAAAACATATTACCTTTTTCTTGACCTGTGATAAATGTACAGATAAGCACAACCTATTATCTTCTATTCTTATACCTTGTACTTTCATGACTTGCTCCTTTAATGCTGTCATTATCTATAACAAACACATATAATTCTTCTTATTGAGCAACCATGATATAATGCAATATATATATATATTTGTTTTATTAAGTTACACTATTAGGAATTATTAATTAGAGGGATTATATTCTAATAAAGACTTGCCTCAATCAAAAGCAAGCTTAACTTTTAAATTGTAGGAAAAAATTTCTTAGCATGTTGAAACAAAACTTCATTCCCCTACCAAATTGAACATGGCATATTAGTTAATAGAAGAATCATATTTTCTTTTTGGCTTCTAGCATAGTATACATTGCTCAACTTTACAAATTCTTTTACCTACACCAAAGAAAGCATCCCTTACTATAGTTGAAAACATAAAGTAAAATCATTAAACAACTATAGATATTACCTTGTCCCATAAAGAAAAGTGACAGAGAGGTGATACATCATGGAATAAAAAAAATTCAAAGTTAAAGTTTTACAAAGAAGAAAAATAATAAAAAATAAAGAAGCTTTAGAACTTTTTTCGTTCCATTTTAACACAAGAAACTATTAATCAAAGCTTTAGAACTTTTTTCTTTCCATTTTAAAGATCTACTTAGACTGATGAACACCATCTGCTTTGAGAATTTTTAGAAAGCAACACAAAGTAGTCATTTGCTTAATTATTTAATTGTTAATATATAGCAGTGGAAATAAATAGAGAATTTGATAATAACATATTTTTTTCTTATCTAAATGGCCTTAAATCATACATGACAAGACCTGCATAAATCAGTGTAAGACCAAAAATTGAATCCAACAAACCCTTGAAATGAAATAATAGCTTCTAATGTGAAATTTCAGAACTAAAGTGGAAGCAAAAACAGAAACAAATACAAATTAGAAGCATATTAACTCCCCAAGGTAAGATAAGTAGCAAAAGCCATGACAGCCTATTTGCAATCAATCAATTAACTTAAGTCAATTATAAAATATAAAAAAATGTATATATAACTTAAAGAAAGAGAATTAAAACAAAATAGGAGATACAAAGATAAATTGAATTCAAAAAACATACAAAAGAATGGGTAGAAAGGAAACCACCAGTTGCAAAAGACCATAGCTGAATGGCTTAAAGAGTTAACCAATTGCTGCTGATACACCAGCTACTATCAATACCTATAATAATAAACCAGTCATAATAATCAATTTAGAAGATAAATAAACTAAATCTGGATATTATCTGGAACACTAGATTTTTTTTTTAAAAAAGACCTTATTGTGAGCAATCCCAACAATTTTTATGCTCTCTTTTCCTTCTTTTAGTTTTCCCTTCAAACAATTGTTGTTCTTACTATGATAATTTAATTAGGTAGGTT
This sequence comes from Excoecaria agallocha, assembly GCA_037975025.1. NCBI lineage: Eukaryota > Viridiplantae > Streptophyta > Magnoliopsida > Malpighiales > Euphorbiaceae > Excoecaria > Excoecaria agallocha. Next base: position 97,724 of record JBBPFJ010000314.1, on the reverse strand, counting down.
CGACTCACTTGAATCATCCATTCTTTTCATTTTTAATGTTTTGGCAATTGACGATTAGGGAAAGAGCATAGTAAAGAAGAAGGTGACAATGGAAAGGTAGTTGGATCCTAATGTTAGAGAGTATACCCTAGAGCCCATGTAAAAGGGATGTATTTCATATGTATGAATTCATATTCTTAACAAAATGCATCATTCATTTATTAATGCTATGTTTAAATACATGAGTTTGTAAATCTTAAATTAATAAATGAAGTCCTAGATATTATAAACATAGTGCAAAGGCAATCATGAAATTGTTCATGATATAAGATGTCTATTGTATGTAAATGTGTTAATATCTCAATATCCCTAGTCATAGAATTAACAAGATAGGACATTGTTAATTCGGACAGACTAGCACATGTTATGTTTCCTGAATGGTTCAAGCAGTGGTTCTCATAACTATGATTATGGAAGATAATCAAAGCTAATATGTGGATGCTTGTTAGAAGAAAAAGTTCATTGGAGACCTGTAAAGAGAATCCCCACATGGATATTAAATGTCAGTGAGAAATCTCTTCATGGCGGTTGTGCAAGTATCCTTAGACTTGAGATCACCAAAGTTATCTTAAGTAACAAGTGGTATACTTTCACTCCTTAATTGATTACTTCCAACTAGGGGTGAACATAGTTGGGAGGTTGGGTATATCATGACCTACTTGAAGTTAGTTGAGTGATCGATAAAGGATTCACCATCCCAGATTTATTAAGGGAAGTTATCTAGCATGATTCTATAATTGCCTTGTTCAAAGAATCTTTGGCTAGAGTAATATGCCAAGATGGATAGGGATCCATGAAGGGCATTTTGGGAACAATGGTTAAATTAATAGAACATACATAATTAGATTTATGTGAGTTGATAGAAATCCATACTCAAAATCTAATTGAGATAAAAGTGGTGAAAGGAGTAATTGTAGGGTAACTATTTCTATAGAAAGGTATAGTCAAACCACTTGACTTTCCTGACATTTGGGTAGTCATGATGCCTAGCTAGAGGCCACTCATGATTTGTGTAATAGTGTATCATAAATATCACTAGGGATTGATAAAATGATTTAATAAAGTTTAAATCATGTGAGTTTTGAATAAAACTCATAATTACATATTATACTACCAATATTGATAGGAACCCAATAGGTCACACACATATAGAGTAAAGGATAAAATGGTAAAATGACAAGGATAATAATATTTGATATTATTATGGGATAAGAGAGATGAATAAGAGAATATTTAATTAAAGAGTTTAATTAATTATGATCAAGTAGAATTGTTCGCATAACTTTTTAGAAATGTTCTACAAAATGGACCTAATTAAAATATTATATTTCATAATTAATTACTCTTGGAATATAAGTGTTATAGGGATGATATAATAATTAATAGATCCATTGGAGAAATTAAAAGAGGCCCAAAGAATTGATTTTGGCGCAGAAACCCTCTAGAGGAAGGGTTTCACGCCAACTTCTAATAGAAGGCCTTAGAGGCCTAATTATTGGACCAAAATAAATTAAATATATTTCATAAGTGTTATGGAGCCTACATATTTAATAAGGATGGATTTGGAATTCATTTGGGTGATTAAATCCAAATGTATGTATAAAGAGCCTAGTTTATGGGTTTTGTGCATAGTCCTTTATAAATGGACTTAAATTAGATTTAATTGAGCCCAAATAAATTATTAATAATTTTAGAAGCCCATTTAATATTTCTCTTGCAATTTTAAAGAGCCCAATCCTATTATAAAGTTTGATTTTTTAACCTAACTATAAAAATCCAAGTGATAGGGATTTTAGGGTTAAGTGAACAATTAAGAGAAAAGAATTTCTCTGTCTCAAAAAACCCTAGCCGCCACTCCCTTGCTAGCATCAAGGAGAATTCGGCCAGCCCTTGTGTTCCATCTTTCTTGGTTCATTCAATCCTTCTCTAGTGTGGATTACTCATTAGAGGTGTTCAATTTCGGACATTGTGGTTTGCGACAACCTGGTGAGAAGGAAAATCAACTGTTCAACAAAAATCAAAGGTGATTTTTCTTATTCTCATGAATATTTATATTATAAATTCATGGCAAGATCAAATCTATTGCTTAAAAATTTTAAATTTTACTTATGTATGTGATACATGTAACCGATAATTCCCAACACCTAAAAGAGGAAATTAGGGTTGAAATGAGATCCAAAGAAGAAATAAAAGGAAAAATTAACTTAAAAGAAAGAAAAAGCATGTAGAGGGAAGGGAGGTGGTGGAGGCACTGACATTAGAATCAATGATAAGAAGACATAGAAAGAGCAAATTAAAGGAAACCGAGGGAAAGGGAGAGGGAAAGCGAGAGGGATAGGGATAGGGAGGAAGAAGCAAAGGTTGAGAGAGAAGGAAAAACACTGGCCAAAGGAAACTATTTATACCTAGTGCAAAAAATGAAATAGCAATGGCAATTTATTTTCCTTGCTAAAATAGCAATGAAATTTGTATCCCATTGCTATTTCAAAATTAAATTGCATTAAGGCTTTTTATTTTGCAATGGAATTTTATTTTATTACTAAATTAGCAATGGAATGTGTTTTTCGTTGCTTTTAGCAATGAAAAAAATTTTGTTGCTAAATAACCAACCTTTGTTTCGAATTAGTAATGAAAATTTTTTCCAACAGTATATGCCTTCTATTGGAAAATTAGCAACTGTATATGCATTCCATTGCAAATTTTTGATGCCATATTTTAGCACTAACTATTCCCTTCATTTTAGCAATGGAAGATAGCAATTTTTATTTTCATTGCTAAATCTAAAAACTTCAACTAATTTTAGCAACGAAATTTGATTTTCATTGCTAATTAACAATAGAATTTGTTTTTTGTTGCTGAATTAGCAAAAAAAAAATTAGTTGCTATTTATCCATTTTTATTTTAACATTTTCTTATAGTGTTTCCACACAAAAAAAAATAAAAAAACCTCCAAAGCCTTAAAGGTGTCAATTACTCGAAGAAAATTACATAAAATAAAAGAATTAGTATTCACAATAGAAAATAATCACAAACTTATTTACATAAACATAATAGATTCAGGAACATAAATATATTGTATAGAAGTAAAATTACATCCAATAATGCATAAATATAATAAGGAACAAATAAATGTTGCAAAAATATATAAAAAGCCATAAAATACATGTAAAAAATACCTCAAAATACACTTAGTGATGGACAACCATAAAAGAAAAGAGGGATGGGATGGAGAGACAGACTGGGGATGTCCCATTTGTTGAGTTATAGATGGCCGTCCATCGTTCTATCTTCCCTTTTGTCACCTCTGGATAGAACAAAAAACTAGAAAAATACAACAAAAATGTGATAAAATCATACAACATGTATTCCAAGCCCCAAATATGCATTTGTTGAATCCAAATCATGCCATAAATAGTTTATATTAATGAATCATGCATAAAATACATAAAAGGCACATATTTACAAGATTAAAAGAGCAAAATAAAAGCTTCACATGTACAACAATAGAGGAATCTCAAAGGACCTATCATGCCTCTACTATATTAAACAATCCAAAAATGAAGCATACCTCACATAAACATGCATATTAATCAAGTATAACAATTAAAACATACCACTATGCATTAAAGAATCACATGATTATGAAAATTAAGTTCCAGAGAGAAAAAAAAAAAGTGAGCCAAGTATATTACCTTTAGGCGATATTTTAACTCTATGAATTCTGTAATCCAGATCTTTACTCTGAATCATATTCCTTTATTCTCAAAAGAAGATATGAAATTTGTTTGTATGTGGTGTATATGTTTAACAAAGAATAATAAAGCAAAAATCTTAGAGAGGGAGAGAAATTGGATTTTCTTCTTCTCTAAATATGGCTCTTAAAAATAATCATTCCTCCTTAAGAAAAACCCTAGATTTGAGTTTTTATACTTAAGGAAGAATTTTAGTTAAAATACAACTTTAATCTCCCTAAATTTTGGGATAAAAATCTCCCAAATCTGGAAGAAGATCTTAAGAGATAAAACTCTTCCTTTTAAAAAATCAAAAAAATGTGGAAAATCTGGATTTCTAGCCAGGGATGGCCATCCCTCAATAAGGGGCAGTCTTCCCTCGTCACTAAACCCTAAATTTCCAAAAATACCCCTAGTTTGGCATGTGCAGGAGGGAAGGACCCATAGAATGGCACCCCTCAAGTGATAGACAACTGTCTTCCACTACTAAAGGCTTAAGTTAAGGTTTTTATGCATACTTTGTCAAAAACACGTGACAATATTTGAAATACTTAGAAAATCATGAAAATATTTAAGAGAAAGTGAGAAATTCACGATCGAAGCTTTGAGATGCAAGCCTATTGTCAACAATATGCTATTTCATCATCATCGGGTGACTCTAATCTAGGCTATCTCAAGTTATAGTGTCTATAGCTACCCCTAATTTTGGGAAACTGGTACACTGGTGCCAAAGTGAGATAAAATTCCGAGTACAAGGAAAAAATGCGTACCTAAGGTAGTGAATCTCTTGGTTGATTAAAACATGTACCTCCTAAGGTAATGAACCTCTTGACTAGGTTGTTATGTTCAGCTTATCAATGCTTTAACCATAATTAGGGTTTTTATGCATACTTTGTCAAAAACACGTGACAATATTTGAAATACTTAGAAAATCATGAAAATATTTAAGAGAAAGTGAGAAATTCACGATCGAAGCTTTGAGATGCAAGCCTATTGTCAACAATATGCTATTTCATCATCATCGGGTGACTCTAATCTAGGCTATCTCAAGTTATAGTGTCTATAGCTACCCCTAATTTTGGGAAACTGGTACACTGATGCCAAAGTGAGATAAAATTCCGAGTACAAGGAAAAAATGCGTACCTAAGGTAGTGAATCTCTTGGTTGATTAAAACATGTACCTCCTAAGGTAATGAACCTCTTGACTAGGTTGTTATGTTCAGCTTATCAATGCTTTAACCATAATTAGGGTAGTTGACATCAATTTATTGATGTATTAACCTTGGATTGATTGTCCAATTAGTGCTTAGGGCATGTAAAAATGGGATAAATTGATTAACTTTTATTAACACCTGGGGTATGCAAAATCAGGTTACTTGAATGCATCTAATTAGTGCCAAAGGCATGCAGAATTGAGATGGTTTGAGACCAATTCTTTTGAATGTGGTGAGTCTTCACTTATCCAATTCTCATATGGGGTATGTAAAATTGAGACAAAAAAGGTATTCTTTGATCAGCACCTGGGGCAAGGAGAATCAAGTTATGAAAAAGGGTTTAACTAATGCTAGTTTGTCAACATACAAAGTTAGGTTATTTGAATGCATCAGATTAGTGCCTGAGGCATACAGAATCAAGATGGCTTGTTATATCTGATTGAAATTAGAGCAGACCTATAACACTAAGTGAGGTAATTAAAGTAGTATTTGATTGTTGTCATTCATTAACTAACTTACTAGTTGTTCTTTCTAAGAGATTTATTTGCTTCCTTATGAATTAATGCTCTACTAGGGATATTTTTGGCAAATATATATCTATCCAATAGGGAGATTTTTGCACTAGGGAATTACTGAGATGCTAGAAGTCATTCTAGCAAATATGCATCTGTGAGGAGTCACTGAGATGTTTTAATCAATTTTAAAAAATTCCCAATAACTATGTCACCATTCTATAGATTGACACAAATATAGGGAAAACCAACATCATCAACGTGGCTAACCCTCATTTTATATCTTTCCAAAATCGATATTATCATCAAACTTTTGCCTCTTATCCAATAGTTTTTTTTTGTCAACATCAGCCTTATAACGTTTGATGTGTTCAGATCAAAACATCTCATGTTCTAATTGATGGTGAAGGTGGGCCTAATCTATGGTGAATAGTTCCTCTTAAAATATGAAGAAGATTCTCTAAAAATCTAAAAATATCTACACTTCTTTTTGGTGGTCCATCTCTTTTGTTCAGGTAAGTTCCCATGGCATCTCTTACTTAAGGGAGCAAATATATACTCTTATGTGGGTTCCAAGTACAAAAGAAAATAAATCACTGTGAGGGTCCTAGCCTAGGTGCCCTTGGTGTTCTAGGATAGGCTGGCCCTGATGGTGGTCTTGGAACTAGAGGTCTGGCCAGTGCCAAAGCCTGAAGAGCTGAAGAGAGTTAATCATCCTCTAGTCTGAACCTAAAGTGGAATCCAGGCATCACTACTATCAAAGGCTACGAAACCTATGCTATCACCCCTACGAGTTGCTCTAACCCCTATCTAACCTCAAGGACTTCCCTGAAATGTCACTCGAGGTATCTCATTAGATCATCCCTCAAGTACCCAATGTACCTCCTCAATTACTCATCAGTTTCTATGATATTCTCTCTAGCTTTGGGAACCTCTATCTCAATATGGTCACCCGAAACCCTAACCTGTGTAAGGGATTCATCCATTACATATAGGGATTCATCAAACCTATGACCCATATATTTGCTCAAAAGCCATATACCTCTATCTGTAATGTCTAAATAGACACCAATAGTGTTTGCAAGGACTGTATAATTATGAGTATGGTCCTTTACATCTCTTCTAATGTTACCAGCCTCTTAAAAATATATTTAAAAGGAGGGGATGAAGGTGTCTGTACTTAAGATGGTGAAATAGGAGGTGGAGGTGCAGTCAAGGTAGATGCCCTTGGATGCCCATAGAGCAGAGGAGTTAAAAAATACATGCTCCTAAATGTTTGTAAGGAGAAAACCTCATAGCTGGTGACCTCTGGTGTCTGATAAGAGATCTGGGATATACTGTTGTCTATGGAAAACCACCTAATAGGTTCTATATATCAAACTGTATGTCAAACTCATAGTTTGAGTCGATGCCTACCCCATGTGGCTTCTATGACTCCTAGGGCTCATCTACCCAGTCCTTCTACTGAGGCGGCTATACTTGAGGTACCTGAGGACGATATCTCGTAGCTTGCTCGGGCATCATATAAGTTGGCATTGGGTGGGATGGCTGGGAACATGTTGTCCTATGAGGCATCAGTATAGATATTATATGTTGGTTTGTGGTTACCTTAAATCAAAAGCAAATTAAAATTTCAGAATTTGTAAGAATTTTGATATCATATTAAACTAAATATTTAAAGCTATTCTACATAAGGAGTGTTTGACACATACATAATTTTAACAATTATGCATGAAAAAAGAGGTAAAAGTTTATCACACGTTTTACAAGAATTTTAAACGAAATCTTGGCAGCATTCTAGCTATGAATGAGACTGCCCCTGAATGAAATACATTTAAAACAAAACAAAAGGCCATAGGCCATTAAAGCCATCAAACAATGCAAAATTTGAGTTATTAGCATTATTCACATCTTACGAAAAAAATTAAACTAAATTTTAGCAGCAGTCAGACTAGGAATGAGATTGCCTCCTACATACAAATGTATTTAACCAACACACATATTGTCATAGCCATCAATATAATCCCAGCATCATATTTCATGCTTTTAAGAAATTTTGACAAAAATTCGGCAGTATTCTTGTTAGGAATGTGATTGCTCCCTATACAAAAGACATATTAAAGCAGAACAATACAATACAGGCCCTCAGGGCTGCCAATAAAAAAAACTCAAGCTATAATATAAAAATCACATTTAAGACACAAACATATATATTACTAAAAGGAAAAAAAATGTTGGTTTACGTGCTCATACATGAGGCTTTTAATTATTTATAGTGTCATGTAAAGAAAGTTTGGTATCTATGCCACGTTACTTAAACTACAAGGCATTGTTTATTTTTAAACTCGAAAATAAACATAATAATAAATATAGATAAAATAGTAAGCACTCGCATCCATTATGCTTAAAACTAAAGTTTTCTAACCTAAATTATGTCCTAACTTAAGAGAAAAAAAATAAAAAGAACTAAAATAAAAAATAAATGAATTGAATTATACTTATTTAGAGAAGATAAAAAGAAAAAAGTAGATATTGATGAAAAACCCCAGTCTATATGCCAAACTAAGATGCCAATATACCATGGTATTTGAACATAAACAAGAAATTAATCCCCAATCTAAAGAACCTCAAAAAATGCATGAATCAAAATGCTTATAATAGATTGATTAGTCACAAGAAGAATTAAATTTAGCATAAAATATCATGAAACTTGCTAAAACTACTTCTTCATGCAACAACAAGAATCAATTAACAATTAACTCTTTTAAGGAAAAGTGGCAAAACCAAGAGAATAATCTCATAAATCAATATTAATCAAGAGCTATTGTTTCTGCAACATTAATACATTTAAATAGGAAAAGATAGAAGAATCCTACTAAAATAGAACTTTTTAAATAATTAAAACAGGAAAAAAATAACAAAATTGTAACTTTGTTGAACACTGACTTTGTAGAGTGGAAAGTCACTCCACCAAGTGATGGGTGACTCGGTAGAGTAGATTTCCACTCCATCAAGTGAGTGCCTACTGGACTCGATAGTGTGGAAATCCACTCTACCAAGTGAGGGGTGACTTAGTATAGTGGATTTCCACTCCACCAAGTGAAGACCTCCTGGATTCCTTCTTTCTTCACTTAAACTTCTTCTTTCTTCCTCAATCACATGCTTCTTTAAGTAAACATATATTATATAGAGAATAAGCATTAAATTGGTCTTTAAAGTTCAAATTTGCCTCTTTAATATCTTGTATTTGCATTTTCTTCACAAAAGGCTTCATAAAAGCTTTTAGAGCTTCTTTAAACTTCTTTATCCAAGATCTTGTAATTTGCCCTTGAGAAATAGCCAAGTCCTCCTTTTTATTGCCATTGTACTTTATTAAACTAGCTATGCTCACATCATCCCCTCCCTCTTCAGAAGGATTCATCCTCGAATCTAAATCAAAGTCAAAAGGAGATAAATCAGAAACATTAAAGTAGCACTAACATTATATTGACTTGGCAAATCGATCTTGTAGGCATTATCATTAATTCTTTCCAGCACTTGAAATGGACCATCTCCTCTTGCATCCAATTTAGATTTACTTTGGTTAGGAAACCTCTCTTTATGCATACGGATCAAAACCCAATCTCCTGGTTCAAATATCACTTGTTCACAACCCTTATTAGGATGCTTTGCATACATCTTGTTCTTCTTCTCAATATGCTCATATGCCCTATTATGTATTGATTTAACTAACTCAGACTTAGCCTTGACATCTAAATTATAAAGTTCACCCAAAGGTAAAGGCATCAAATCCATAATAGTTAGTGGATTAAGACCATACACAATTTCAAAAAGGTGAAAAACCTATAGAAGTATGAACTGCATGATTATAAACAAACTCAATAAATGGAAAAAATTCTTCCCAAGTTTTGAGATTCTTACCAATTATAGCACACAACATAGTTCCTAAAGTTATATTGACAACCTCAGTTTGGCAATCAATTTGTGGATGATAAGTAGTAGAAAATATAAGTTTAGTACCAAGTGTACCGCATAGAACATGCCACAAATGACTTAGGAACTTGGAATCTCTATCAAAAATAATAGTCCTCATGCAATCAAACTATTTCCCTGAAAAACAAATCAGCTATATTTGTTGCATCATCAATTTTATGACAAGCAATGAAATGTGCCATTTTAATTGATCAATCTACTACAACAAACACACTATCCCTACACTTTTTCGTCCTAGGTAAACCTATTATTAAATCCATAGAAATGTATGTCCAAGGTTCAGTAGGAACAGGTAATGACTCACAACCCTTGATTTAAAGACTTATACTTAGCATGTTTACATGGAAAACATTGGGCACACACCTTTTCAATATATTTTTGCATATTAGGCCAATAAAAATATTTGTTACGCATGTCTAAGATCTTTTACACACCAAAATGTCCCATCAATCCCCTACTATATGATTCTTTCACAAGCAATTCTCTAATAGAACATGTAGGTATACACAGTTGTTTTTCTTTAAAAAGAAACCCATCATGTCTGTATAATTTATTAAATGCATAAGGTTCACATGCTTTATACACTTCACCAAAGTCATAATCCTATTCATACATCTCTTTCAAATGCTCAAAACCTAACAATTTAAAACTAAGCTTAGAAATTAAAGCATGCTCCTAGCAAGTGCATCAATAACTACAGTTTCCTTACCTTGCTTGTACTTAATCATGTATGTAAAAGTGTCAAGATACTCGACCACTTACCATGCCTTCTATTCAACTTACCTTATCCCTTTAGATATTTGAGAGACTAGTGATCTATGTGTATCACAGATTCTTTAGGCAAAAGAAAGTGTTCCCAAACCTTAAGAGCTCCCACCAAAGCATAGACCTCTTTGTCATAGGTAGAGTAATTTAGTTGTGCTCCACTCATCTTCTCACTGAAGTATGCTATTGGACGATTTTCCTGCATCAAAATAGCACCTACACCAATCCTAGAAGCATCACATTCAATCTTAAAAGTCTTATAAAAATTAGGTAATTTCAAAACAGGTGTAGTGCTCAATTTATCTTTTAAAGTATTAAGAACATCTTCCTGTTCTTCACCTCACTTAAAACCAACAGACTTTTTAATGACTTCATGAAGAGGTGCATTAATGGTAGAAAATTCTTTAATAAATCTCCTATAAGAACTTGCTAAACCATGAAAGCTCCTCACTTCACTTGCATTCTTAGGTGTTTGCCATTCTTAGATAGCCTTAACTTTTTAATTATCGATCTCGACTCCACGTGCACTCATAACAATTCCCAAGAAAATAACATTATCAACACAAAATGTACATTTCTTCAAATTAGCATATAGTTATTGTTCTCTCAAAACGTTTAACACAAGTTCAACGTGCCTTAAATGTTCATATAGGTTTTTGTTGTAAATCAAAATATCATCAAAATACACAACATCAAACTTACCAAAGAATTCATGCAAAATATGATTCATAAGTCTCATAAATATGCTAGGTGCATTAGTTAAGCCAAAAGGCATAACTAGCCACTCATACAAACTATAATTTATTTTAAAGGCAGTTTTCCACTCATCACCTAACTTTATCCTAATTTGATGATAACCACTTTTCAAGTCAATTTTAGTGAATATTACAGCACCATTTAACTCTTCAAGCATATCATCTAACCTAGGAATAGGATGGATATACTTTATAGTGATTTTGTTGATGGCTCAACAATCCACACACATACATATTGTTCCACTTTTATTTGGTACCAAAAGAATAGGTACAACAAAAGGACATAAGCTCTCTCTCACATGTCCTTTTGCTTAAGGCTCATCCACTTGTCTTTGTAACTCCTATTTTTCCTCTTGGTTACTTCGATAAGTTGGATAGTTTGTAATTTGAGCACTAGGAACAAAATCTATTTGATGTTCAATTCCTCTGATGGGTGGCAATCTAGGGGGCATCTCCTCAGGGAAGACATCCTTGTAATCCTGCAACATCTTAGAAAAAGAACTCGGCAAATTTATATCAAGGTTAGCTTCAAAAAAATAATTTTCCTTAAACCCCAAAAGTATTAAAGCTCTCTTACCCAAGTATGCACACTTCAACTATCTCTCCTTTGAATAAAGGGAGTACTAACTAACTTTTTCACTCAACTCACTCATCTCTCCTTTTACCTCAGCACTCACTAACTTTTTCTCTCTTGCACTCCTCTTTTTCTTCTTCTCACTGGTGCAATCACACACTAATGGGCCTTTATTTTTATTCTTTTCACTACTGGCCTCTTTTCTCTCTCTCTTCTTTTCTTTCTTACTTCCCTTCTCCTATTTTATAGATTGTTGCAGTTTTACTTTATCTGCATATGCATTTTTAGGTACCAAAGGGACAGGTGAGTGTTTACATCCCTTAAACTCAAAAGTGTACCTATTTCTAAATCTATCGTGGGTTACATGCCTATCAAACTACCAAGGTCTTCCTAGCAAAATATGACTAACATGTCATAAATGACCCTATCTTTATATTTCCCAATTAAAAATAATACCGTTACATAACTTCCCTGCTATCATTCAGCCATTGAAGTCTGTATGGATTAGGGTGTTTTATAGTTTTAAGTCCTAACTTATCAATCAAGATTGTACTAGCAACATTAACACAACTACCTCCATCAACTATGATGCTACAGACTTTCCCCACTATTAAACACCTAGTGTGAAAAATATTCTCCCTCTATTCTAATCCTTTTTCTTTCACATTTACATTCAATGCACGTAATATAACTAAGGACTCCCCCTGAATTGGATACTCTACATTTTCATATATATCGAAATAATCCTCTGAAGGAGGCATATACTCATAATTATCATCAAATTCAGACTCATAAACAATCTCATCCCCCTTATTATCATGGTCTTTTTATTTCCACATTCATTAGCATAATGACCATAACCCTTACATTTAAAACATTGAATGTCCATATGTCTATTTTCTTAGACATTATTTTAGAAGTACCTTTTTGAGTAGCAAGTATTTTCCCTTTGGAAGTTGACTAGTACTTGAAAGTGGATTCTTTCTTTGGATCACCCTTATCCCACTTTGAATTCCACTTGTTGTTGGAGTTCAAATCAGATTTAGATGTCTCTACTTTAATAGCAATGTTGACTAAGTCATCTATATCCATATAATGCTGAAATTTGACTATATCAGCAAGATCTCTATTCATACCTCTCATAAAATGTGACATTGTTTGGTATTGATCTTCCACATTGCATACTTTGATCATGAACATCTCCATCTCCTTATAATAATCTTCCACAGAACTAGATCCTTGTGTAAGTCTTTGTAATTGATTATATAGCTCCTTATGATAATAGCTAGGCACATACTTCTTCCTCATTATTTTTTTTATTTCCTCCATGGATATAATCGGGAGATCCCCATTTCTCCATTTACTTTTCAACAACTCATCCCACCAAATTAGTGCATAATCATAAAATTCAATAGCTGCAAGTTTTACCTTTTTCTCTTTCAAATATTGGTGGCATGTAAAGATTATTTATATTTTTCTTTTCCACTCGAGATAGGCATCAACTAAAGGGATATCACATGGCATAAATATAATGATCACGCAGTGGAAAAATAAAACTTTTGATCATACATGCCATGCAATAATCAATATAGAATCGAAATATGCAATTTTAGGATTTTTGATTAAACTTACATCCCTGAATACACTTTTAAACTTGGCTTTTTGTAATGACCAGTATATAATACGGACTTATATACCTTTGATCTCGATCACCAATGCTAAAGGTGTTGCCTTTATGCAACACCACTCTATGTTCACATACACACTTGCAAAAATGGCTTAAAACAAAAGTGATAGCTCTAACCTTTTGTATTTGGCAATGGGTATTGAATGAAGACACAAGATTTGATCATGTTCTTCCTTTAGGGTTTTCAATGGTTGCCTAAAATACAAGAGAAGAAGAAAGAATTCTTTTCCCTTGAAATTGCGACAAAGAGAGAGAGAGAAAAAACCTAACTTCTGAAAAACAATTTTAATCAATTTATATCACTTATTTAGGAATCCTTTTAGATGCCAAAATCTACTAGGTTTAGGTTGTGATTTCAGCCTCCATCTCTTCCTAATTAAGTGATCTAAATTAATTCAAATTCTTTTAGTATTTTAAATTCAAATTAATTTAAATTGACTTTAGTTATTTAATCAAAATAAATCACTTCTTTAGGATTTTATGTATGCCGAATTCAATTAGGAATCTAGCTTGAATTTCGGCCACACTATCTCCCTAATTAAGTGTTGATTCTTGATTAAAATACTATAAGGATTTAAAATCAATTACCTTAATTATCCAAAGATAATTAATTAATTGACATTAACCTAGTAATTGCCGATTTTCCCTCTCTCATGGACCAAGGTCCATTATGCAATTTAATACCCATTATCCACATTAATTTGACTTTAAATAAAAGCCCAAATTAATGCCTAATACTTTATTTTAAATATCTTAAGCCCAATGTTTTGTGTACGATCCTATAGTTCCATTTAATATTGGCAATGAATTAATAAATAATCCAAAGGCTATATATATTCTCTAGCAAGATATTATAAAATTCCAAATTAAATGAAAATGGAAATGGCATTTAGTGACCTAATGCAATTTTATATAGTCCCTTACCCATAAATATCATAATTAATATAAGGCATGGAACTAGTCATCCTTATATATTTTAATTCCTTTCTTGACATTCCAGTGATACTAAACTCTCAGATAAATAATGATTACTCATTATTTCATTTTGGTATGGCCATACACTTCTCAGTTTACTAATCATGTGGCCGATGATTTTTTCTCTCTTATCGAGAAGGGTAATCCCTTTACTTCTCTCATCCTCTCTAACATGAATTAGTGCATGCCCAATCATACCCATACTTGTCACCCTATTACGAGTACGTTAGGTGTACGTCAAAATACATAGTAATTCATAAAGAGTTTCAAAGAGATTTTAGGTCTAAGAACTCCGATGCAAAACTTGCAATTGAGAAACACTTATGACTTATAGCATGTAGTGTTCTCATGAGCGAATCAAATATAAATACAATATTCTAAATATGTATCTATGATCTCTGATTGACACTTTAGTCCTTATGATCCGTAAGACAAAACTCAACTAATTAGAGAGCATACTAGTCTTAATTCATTTGGTATTCCCATAACAATGACTGACTATGGATATTTAGAATGAAGTCTCAATTATTTCAAGGTCTTATAACCATGTGCCTCACACATGATAACTTAAACTGAAATAATATTCTTGGATAATTCTATCATTGGATATACACAAGAATACAATAGATAAAAAAATGCCTTATTTATTAACCTAAATGTTTTATAACAATGTATTGGGGCTAGGGCTTGCACTAACAATCTCCCACTAGCACTAGTCCCAATTGGGCATAGCCCTAAGATCGAACGCTCTCAAGTGAGCTTCGTGCAAATTTGGATGCAATTATTTCATTAATGGATCTGCTACATTGTTTTCACTCGCTATCTTGCTAATCTTGATGTCCCCACGATCAATGATCTCTTTGATCAGGTGGTACCTCCTGAGTATGTGTTTGGATTTTGGTGTGATTATGGCTTTTTTGCCTATGCAATGGCCCCGTTGTTGTCACAAAAAATTTCTAATGGATATAAGATGCTTGGGACCACTGCTAATCCAGAAATGAAATTTTTAATCCAAACAGCCTCCTTTACAGCCTCACTCGTTGCAATATACTCAAATTTTATAGTTGAGTCGGCAATGGTCTCTTACTTCAAGCTTTTTCAACTGACAGCATCACCATTCAAAACAAAAGCAAAACCAAATTGCGATCTTGAATTCTGAGTGCTGGTTTGAAAAGCAGCGTTAACATAACCTTGTATGATGAGCTCTTCTTAACCACCCCTTCGCACGTACTTTAGAATCCCTTTTACAGTAGACCAGTGCTTCTCACCAGGGTCTTGCTGAAACCTATTGGTTATACTTAGTGCATGAGCAACATCCAACCTAGTACACAATATAGCGTATATGATAGATGCAATAGTAGATGCATATAGGATTCTACTCATGTTGTCCCTCTCCTCTTTGGTTTTAGGACATTGTTCTTTAGTCAAAGGAACTCCTAAAGCCTTTGTATGTACCCTTTCTTTGAGTCTCCCGTACTAAAATGCTTTAGTACTTTATTTATGTATTTTTCTTGACTTAGTCCTAAAAACCGATGCAATCTATCTCTATAGATCCGAATACCAAGTATTGTCTCGGCTTCACCTAAGTCTTTCATTGAGAAACACTTCCCCAACCATTGCTTAACCTTTTACAATGTTGGGATGTCATTCCCAATGAGAATGATGTCATCTACATATAGGACCAGAAATACTATTATACTCCCACTAACCTTCTTGTATACACAAGGCTCATCTTCATTTTTTATGAAGTCAAATTCTTTTACCGCTTCATCAAAATGGAGATTCTAACTCTGAGATTCTTGCTTTAATCCATAAATGGATTTTTGAAGCTTGCAAACCTTCATAGGATGCTTGGGATTAACAAAACCCTTAGGTTGTGTCATATACACATCGTCAAGGAGATTTTTGTTGAGGAAAGTAGTTTTGACATCCATTTGCCATATCTCATAGTCATGATATGTAGCTATGGCAAGCAAGATCCTAATGGACTTGAGCATGACTATAGGTAAAAAGGTCTCATCATAGTCTACACCATGAGTTTACCGAAAACTTTTTGTTATTAGTCTACCTTTGTAGGTCTTGTTAGCTTTGAGTTTAAATAGTCACTTGTATTCAATTACCATAGCACCTTCCAGTTGATCAACCAAAGTCCAAACCTAGTTATCGTACATTGATTGCATCTCAAATTTCATGGCTCTAAGCAAATTTTTTGAGTTAGGGCTCTCAATAGCTTCTTGATAGGTAGTTAGATCCTCATGATCCACTAACTCAATAATGTCACTATTAGTGATTAGAAATCTATATCTCTCAATCTCCCGTCATACCCTACCGGACCTTCTAGGGTCTTGTGCAATGGACTTTTGTTCGATAATTGGTTGTGAACTTGATCCCATTTCCAACTCATCCTCTATAAGAGTTTGTGGCACTTGAATTTCTCTAAGTTCTACTATACTCCCACTATCTTTCTTAAGAATGAATTCTTTTTCCAAGAAAACAGCTTTGCGAGCAACAAACACTTTGTTCTCAACTTGTGAGTAAAAGTAGTATCCCTTTATTTCTTTGGGATAACCCACAAACAAGCGGATAGTAGATTTGGACTCTAGTTTTTTAGATGTTAATTTCTTAACATGTGCTTCACAACCTTAAATCCTGAGAAATTGACATATTAGGCTCTTTCCCAATCCATACCTCATATGGTGTCTTCTTAACTACTTTAGTTGGAGTACAGTTCAGTAGAAATGCAGTAGTTTCTAATGCATAACCCCAAAAAGAGATAAGAAGATTAGCTTAACTCATCATTGATCGAACCATGTCTAACAGAGTTCGATTCCTCCTTTTGGACACACCATTCCATTGTGGTGTTCTAGGAGGAGTGAGCTGTTAAATAATTTCACTCCTTCAGATGATTGTCAAACTCTTGGCTTAAGTATTCGCCATCTCAATCTGATCAAATGGCTTTTATACTTTTGCCAAGTTGGTTTTCTACTTCATTTTAAAACTCTTTGAATTTTTAAAAAGTTTCAGACTTGTGCTTCATTAGATAGATGTAGCCATATCTACTGAAGTCATCTGTGAATGTTACGAAGTAACTAAAACCACCTCTAGCCTGTGTACTTAATGGTCCATATACGTTGGTGTGTATTAATCCCAATAAGTCACTAGTCCTCTCACCTTTCTTGTTAAAAGGACTCTTTGTCATCTTTCTATGCAAACATGGCTCGCATGTGTCATAAGATTCCAAATTGAATGACCCAAGCACTCAAGATTTTCGGAGTCTTGAAATGCATTTTTTGTTTGCATGTCCTAAATGACAATGCTAGAAATAAGTAGGGTTCAATTCATTTGATTTAACCCTCTTTGTATTATTGTTGTATATGGACTCTCTATTTTTTAGATCAAGGATATAAAGGCCATTTTGTAATATAGCAGTGCCATATAAAATGCCTTGGCGACGAATATGAATATTACCATTATTAATAACAAAGTCAAATTCATCCATATCCAAACATGAAACTGAAATAATGTTTCTGCTCATAGCAGGGACAAAATAACAATTCATTAAATCTAAACATAATCTAGAAGGTAAAGTGAGTTGATATTCGCCTATCTCCATGGCCGCAACTCGTGCTCCATTCCCCACATGGAGGTCCACTTCACTCTTCCCTAGTAACCGCCAATTTCTTAACCCCTGCACATTTGAACAAATGTGAGAACCACAACTGGTATCCAATACCAAAGCGGTAGAAATAAAAAGGTTAATTTCAACAACAAAAGTACCAAAATTGGATGCCTTGGCTCCATTCTTCTTTTGTTCTTCCTTAAAGAGAGCACAGTTTTTCCTCTAATGCCCTAACTTGTTGGAATGGAAGCATGTGCTCTCACTCTCTTCGAGCTTTTGTGCCTTGGGCTTGTGTTGGGCCTGAGGTTCACTCCCACTAGACTTAGGCCGTGCCTGGTCATTTTTGGGTTTTGCCTTTCCTTTCCCCTTTCCCTTAGCGGGTCATTTCTTAATGTCCTCTTGAACCATAAGTATGGGATTGGTTTTTTGAATGTTCTCTTCAATATTCTTAAGCATCCTATGAAGCTAGGTGACTATCTTGTTCATTGCATGCATGTTATAATTCATAACAAATAGATCATAACATGTCAATGAACCTAGGATCAAGTTAGTGGCCAATTCTTTTGGGACTTATACCTCAAGCTTCTCAAGAGTATCAAGATACCCTTTCATCTTATATACATGGGTACTAATAGGAGTACTCGTAGCCATCTTACAAGAAATCAAGGCCTTTGTTGTCACGAACCTCTCATGACGAGGTTGTTCTTAGAACATCTCCTTAAGGTGCACCATGATTACATAGGCCTCTTGGTCCATGAATTGCTTTTGTAAATCAGGCACCACAGTGACTAGCATCAGATAGGTCACATCATTGGAGTCACTCTTCTTAGTCTCAAAGGTTTTCCTTTGAACTGCAGAGGCATTCCTAGTAGGTTCGTTGGGTAAGGATGCATCCAAAACATACAACTTCTTCTCTTGCTTAAGAACAATTCTCAAGTTTCGAGACCAGTCTATGAAATTGGTGCCATTCAGTTTGTCCTTTTCTAGGACCGATCGCAATAAAAAGTTGTTGTTTGAAGAAGCCATTTTTTCAATTTACAAAAATTTATAAACTTAGCAAGATTAAATGAGGTCTTAATATAATCCCACAAACTAAACTAATATCCCTTTAAATAATTCATGTTAGTGATTTAATGTGGGCCAAGATCCACTTTTTACAATAACTCATTAGTCAAGCTGAGCTTGTACACCTAAAGATTTAAGTTACTTTGGTAGGAAAACTCCAACCATGTCTCGTACATGACTCTTGGATCAAATGGGCTAACATCTTAAGATGTTATAGCACAAACCCATTTATTCATTGCCTAGGTCTGAGCATCCCGTTCTATGTTAAATCCAACCTACATTCACAACCCATAGCTTACAAAGATAATCGGGTGCATTTAGGACTCCTAGTCTACGTGACTGATGATCGATGCCTTGACATGTTTCGAATTAGGGAGGCAACTTTGTGACTTACTATTTTAGGGATTAATTTTATTACAGCTTACATGGAATACGCTTTGTCATCCATTCATAACATATATATATATATATATAAGTGCGTAAAGTAAAGCGTGAAAAACATAGGCCCAAAAATCTACAACTAAGATTCTATACTATTACATATGAATCTTCAAGTTGGGCTTCTCCACTCCGGTGGGCTTCATCTTGATTTACAAAGTCTTTAAATAAATTTTATACTAAGAAATAAATGAAACTTTTACAATAATCCATAATGGCATGAAGGCCATATTTAATTACATAATCCAGGGCTCGTGAATGCACCATGCATATACATTCATCACACAAAACAAGCAATCAAATATACATAACATTCATGGATAAAACAAATTCCAATTTTAATTAATTAAGCCCAGCCCATTAATGAAAATTGTCTACTTGTACTTTTAAGAGAAGACCCCTTGATGGGCCTGGGTTGAAGTCCAATGGACTAAATCCTCTTATTGAATAAGTTCTCTTAAAAGCCCAAAACACAAACTAGTTAGATTTATGCCATAAATTAACTCTAGTATAATTTCCAATTTTACCATTTTTAATATTATGTCATGCAGCGCATAAACATTAAAAATACAAATAATATGAACCAACATGAATTAAAACATAAAAATTCATGAAGAACACATACACATTTGGCATTGATAACAAAATAAACAAATCATGCGAAACTAGTTGCTTAATGCTCATATAATGCCGCAAACGATGCACAAACACTTAAAACGATTTTATGAGCCATTTAATAACTTAAATAAGGTCATAAATATTGAATTATGGTTCTTTTTAGATCTGATATAAATGTATTTTTTCCATTTTAATCAAAACAAAACAAACAATGTTGATTAAACATGCAACAAACACAAATTAGTCATTGTTTTAAGTGATTTGTAAATTAATCAATTAAATTGTCATGGACCAAAATTAAAACCATTTTTAAAACATGTCCAGACCTGTTATTAATATTTAAAAATCACTTACAAACATTCCTACCATGTTTTTACATTTAATTTTGAGAAACTAGTTGGTTACATATACATATCATGCAAACAAGCACCTAGTTTTAAGATTAACATGTACAATCAGGTATATATAATTAAAATAGATCATGAATAGGTCTAAGAACATCTTAGAACAGTATATTAACATGTCATAATTATTATAATACCTAATTAATCATTTAAAATCTCTTTTACACTCAACCAATGCATAAAACTCAAAACAGAAAATTTTAGCATTACGTTTCATGCAACAAACGATTTTTAATCAAGTTGTAACACATCCAAAGCACTAAAACAAGCATGATTAGGCTATGATACCACTTAAGGGATATCACATGGCATAAATATAACAATACGTAGCGGAAAAATAAAACTTTTGATCATACATGCGATGCAATAATCAATATAGAATCAAAACATGCAATTTTAAGGTTTTTGATTAAACTTACATCATTGAATGCACTTTAAAACTTTATTTTTGCAATGCATAGTATATAATATGGACTTATGTACCTTTGATCTTGATCACCAATGCCAAAAGTACTGCCTTTGTGCCACACCACTCTATGTTCACACACACACTTGCAAAGATGGCTTTAAAACAAGAGTGCTAGCTCTAACCTTTTGTATTCGGCAATGGGTATTGAATGAAGACACACGATTTGATCTTGTTCTTCCTCTAGGGTTTTCAATGGCTGCCCAAAATACAAGAGAAGAAGAAAGAATTCTTTTCCCTTGAAATTGCGGTAAAGAGAGAGAGAGAGAAAAAACCTAACTTGGCAAAAAAATTTTAATCAATTTATATCACTTATTTAGGAATCCTTTTAGATGCCAAAATCTACTAGGTTTAGGATGTGATTTTAGCCTCCATCTCTTCCTAATTGAGTGATCTAAATCAATTCAAATTCTTTAAGTATTTTATATTCAAATTAATTTATATTGGCATTAGTCCTTATGATCCGTAAGACAAAACTCAACTAATTAGAGAGAGCATACTAGTCTTAATTCATTTGTTATTCCTATAATAATGACTGCTTGGGGATATTTAGAATGAAGTCTCAATTGTTTCATGGTCTTACAACCATGTGCCTCACACATGATAACTTAAACTGAAACAACATTCTTGGATGATTCTATCATTGGATATACACAAGAATACAATAGATAAAAAAATGCCTCATTTATTAACCTAAATGTTTTATAAAAATGTATTGGGGCTAGGGCTTACACTAACATCAACATCATTTTTGCCTTTAAATGATGGAATCTTTATCTTAATAGCACTTAGTTTGTTATCCTTGTTCTCATTTCAGTTATCATACCTCATGGCTCTTCTTGGAAAAATATGAGCTTCCTCTTCTCCATCATCATTGTATAACTATTCTACTTCCTCCTCCCTTATAGGTCTAGGCTTGAAGGCTCTAAGGCTATCTTTCAAACTATCAATCATGAGAGTTAACTTCTGTAGACTATCCATGCAAGCTTTATACATAAACTTTTCCTTAGACATAACATCAGTTTCCTCTTTAATGTTAATCCCCGACATCTTGTCACTTAAAGTAAACAAATAAGAAAAAGTAATTCACTCAACCTTACATGTTTGACTCTCAACTCACAAATTAATGTCTCACAGTTGAACTTCAGAAATAGACTTAACAAGTAAACACAATTAAGTAAATTGAATAAAAGAAGTAATGAAAACCTAACAAGGATAGCAAGACACCAACTCTAGAGGCAAATTTACCAAATTGAATAAATTTTATAAATTAGTACACAAGAAGAAGATTTATATACTATAATATATATAGATGTTTAACAATGTTTAATATGTTAAACTAGCATAATTGGAACCAATAAACAACTTACACACACAATTAGATAACTTTAGAATGAAAGAAATTTGACAAGATGCACTTAAATGCGATATTGAATAAACCTAAGGTTTAGTTTAAACATATTTTATACAAACTCAACAAGAAGAAAACAAAGATAGCATGCAATAAAACACCATCCCAAACTGAAATCAAGAATACCAACCTGGTATTGATGGCTTCTTACCAATTGTGAAAGTTTTCAACTCACAACGTTGCTGGACTGATTCACTTTATTAGTTAAGAATTCAAAATTGTAAGTTATATGCTCAAATAGATAATTGGCAATTTTTGGATTCAATAAGAGCAATGAATTCATAAGTTGAACAATTTTGAACTAAAATAAGATAGTAATCCAAATTTGATCCCAAGGCTTTGTGTCTTTTTATACTATAATCAATGACAGAATGCAAAGATTTTTTTGAACTGTAATTAATTGATAGAATTCAAAAAACTCAAAATAAAGGATAGCTAAAAGTTTATTCCTTAGCCTAAGCTATGATACCAATTGATGCGGAACCCCAGCTTATATGCCAAACAAGAATGCCAACATACCATAGTATTTGAACATAAATAAAAAAAATTAACCCCCAAACAATGTATGAATGGAAACGCTTATAATAGATTGATTATTTATCAGAAGAAATAGAATTTAGCATACAAAGTCATGAAACCTGCCAAAACTACTTCTTTATGCAATAGTAAGATCCAATTAATAATTAACTCTTACAAGGAAAAGTGGAAAAACCAAAAGAATAATATCATAAATCAATATTAATCAAAAGTTATTATTTCTATAACATTAATACATTTAAATAGGAAAAGATAGAATAATCCTACTAAAATAGAACTTCCTAAACAATTAAAATAGGAAACAAATAACAAAATCGTAACTTTGTTGAACACTGACTCGATAGATTGGAAAGTCACTCTATCGAGTGATGGGTGACTCGATAGAGTGGGTTTCCACTCCACTGAGTGAGTGCCTATTGGACTCGGTAGAGTGAAAATCCACTCCACAGAGTGAGGGGTGACTCGGTAGAGTGGATTTCCACTCCACCGAGTGAAGACCTCTTAGATTCCTTCTTTCTTCACTCAAACTTCTTCCTGCTTTCTCAATTGCATGCTTCTCTAAGTAAACACATATTATATAGAGAATAAGCATTAAATTGGTCTTCAAAGTTCTTGTTGTCCTCTTTAATATCTTGCATTTGCATTTTCTTCACAAAAGGCTTCTGTTGCAACCCTAGCAAGTGCACTAGATTGACAAGTAATAAAGTGGGGTATAGTTAGGACCCTCAATATCGAACCCAAGGGAACCGTGTGTGTGAGAACTGTGAAAATAAATCGTATCCTAAAGAATTCCCAAATTTAGTGTGTATGAGTTGTTTAATTTATATAAGGTAAACTTTAAAAACTAAAATATGCAATGAAAGGAAGTTTAATTCTAATAACAGTAAATTGAGTATGTGTTTACTTCAGAAAAATCAACAAGTATAAAAATGTATAGAAATTAAAACGTTGCTTAGGTTCACTCATCCACCCCATACCCACTATGAATTAATTTTATCTTAAGGTATACATGAATAAATTCGAGATAACCCTCTTAACCCAAACTTCCCATTCTGGAGCTAGCTATTCTAGTTGCTAAACTTCCCATTTCGAAGCTAGCCCAACAACTAGCCTATGCACGGGTCTAATATCCTAAGTTTGGTTTGCCTTCTCATTTCGGAGCCAAACAACCCAAATCTCATCCATTTCACTCCACACTCTAGTCCTAAAATCACAGTTACTGCACATTTAGAATCCCATTCCTAAACCATCTAAATAAATACAGCATTCATGAAAGAAAAACTGAGCAAGCTTATTCATAGACTTCAATCCATTAGACTCAACACACATTCAAAGATATATGATGAACATCATTCATCCATGTATGGAAATTAACTCAATAGATTGAAAACCCATGAAATATAAATAAGTATCAGTGAAATAGACTATTCATTTATGTAAAGATCAAAATATGCTCAATATTCACATTGTGAGTAGGGGATTCAAAGCTTCCCCAAGAAACAAAGACAACTACTCACTATCCATAATGTAAAAAATGAACAAAGTAAGAGTGAGAACTATAAAACCCATTTGAAGCTAAAGATTTGAAGTTGATGAAGCTCCTTCTCTTCTTCTCCAAACAGTACTTTGATTGTAAGTAATAATCTTCAAACTAGAAACTAAAACTATAATTATCTTTGTGTTCTTGAAGTAAAACTAAGTTAAAAGTGTGATTTTTACAAGTAAAACTCAAAATCTAAGTATGAAAAACCCACAAAATATGAAAAACTGTGTTTTCTACTCTACCTAAACACTCTAAGCATGAAACCCTAGAAAAGACTCCCTCTAAGCAAAAAATTTCATAGATTATATAGAGCTGTTCAAGGGGCCATGGTTGGGACACTTTTGTCTCAGCCGCGACATAAGGAAAGGGCACGGCTGAGACAAACTGTCTCAGCCATGGCAAGTGTCTGGATAAAAAGTGTCTTCGCAGGCTGCCATGGCCACGGCTAGGACAGTTTGTCTCAGCCGTGACCTTAAATGAAATGGTGTGTTTTGAAATTTGCAATGGCCACGGCTGGGACACTTTGTCTCAACCGCAACCTTTAATGAAATGGTGCACTTTGAAATTTGCAATGGCCACGGCTGGGACACTTTGTCTCTGCCGCGACCTTTAATGAAATGGTGCACTTTGACTCCTAGTTTGGGCACGGCTGGGACTATTTGTCTCAGCCGTGGCCATTGGTGAAATGGTGAGTTTTTCCATCTGCATTGGACACAGCTGGGACAAATTGTCTCAGCCGTGCCTTAGCAAAATTTCCTGCAAAAAGTGAAATTTAAGACCATTAATCACTTAAAAACTTTAAATTAATCAAAATAACTAAAATAAATATAAGAAACACTAATATAGCCTTAAAACCCTAAAAGCATGCAGGATGAGACACTAAAACGCACAAAATTATCCAGAAAATAAACACTAAAAACAAGATTATCAGCTTCATAAAAGCTTGTAGAGCTTCTTTAAACTTCTTTTCATGTATCTTGTAATTAGCCCTTGAGAAATAGCCAAGTCGTCCTTTTTATTACCATTGTACTTGATCAAACTAGCTATGCTCATATTAGAAATGGTAGAAAATTGATGCTCCGTAAAGCGTGTCTCGCTCCTATAAGTCCTTAAGAGCAAACGGTTCAAAAAATGGATGTCAAATAAGAGAGAAAAGCTTGAAAAATCAGAAGAAAGGTTGAAGGTTAGAAATTATAAAGTTTTGGGTGTAAAATGAAGAAGAAGAGGTTTATATTGCTAGAATCGAGCAAGGGATAGAAAAACTGTCCATCACTTAGTGACAAAAAGGATGAAAACATATCCCTTCCCTTAGACTAAAATGACCAAAATGCTCTTTATTTTTAAATTTCTACTAATTTTCACATTTAACTCATTTTCTTCAATTTTTCAACCATTTTCAATGATTTTCCATTCTCTATCCATCTAAAATTAATTTACAATATTATTGTTACAATATTATTTTTACAATATTTATAGATTTTAATTGCCTTTTAATATACATAGTTTTATAAAAGTCAAAAATGCCCTCTAAAATTTGAGTGTCTTTCAAAACTAATAACTTTTTGCATTCTAAACCCTTTAAGGTTGACTATTTAGGTCATCAGGTCTTTTAAATCACTTGTAAAGTGCAAACAAAAGCAAATGTAATAATATATACGTGCAATGCATGGGACATGCAAATGTGTGACCCTTAGCCTTTTAGAGGTGAGGGACTGGTAACCCATAGCTCATTCCTAATGAGGAACAGTTGTCCCTCATCCTTTTTTTTTTATAAATAATGCTTGATTTTCTTGGTTTTATGCCTTTAACTTTTCATCTTCTTAAAAGTTTCCTTTAGGTCTTCTTCTCTCTCTTCTTTTTTTCTTTCCTTTCTGTCTATTTTCTTTCAATCATTTATTATTATTTACTCTTCTCGCATTTAGATTGCTTAGGAAATTCTATTACTATAACTACTTGACTTAGAAAATTACATCGACTATTGGATGACCCAAAAATTTGGAATGACCTCTTTTGGTTCCTTGCTCAAGTTTAAGGTTTCTGAGGAGAGCTTCTCTAAATAAAAACTTACTGATTGCTGTCTTTCGATACTAGGATTCAAGGTTTCACATATTTTGATTCACTCATTAGAAGTTATGTCCTTTACCTAAAGAGTTTATTACCCTTGTGGATGTTGGATTTGGTCTTGACACTCGGCCATGTTTACCTCCTCGTGTGGTTAGCTATCCCAGAGAGGTTGTTCGTGCCTTAGGTGTCCTTCCTTCTAAGGTTAGGGGTTTGGTACTTTATGGGCAGACATTTTCATTAAAGCAAATGATTAATGTATTGACTAATTTTGATGACATTCCTACCTTCTATTCTGGTGTGGTACTACTTTGTTGCCTTGTTTAATGTCTATTAGTGCATGTTGGTGATCCTATAACTATAGATTTTGGGTTATTTAGTGTTATGGATGGCATACATCAAGGGCAAAACCCATTTCCCTTGATTGTAATTGAGACCATTATTAGCCTGGATGCTTATCATAGTTCTCTCGCTTAGT
Source organism: Excoecaria agallocha (assembly GCA_037975025.1). Classification (NCBI taxonomy): domain Eukaryota; kingdom Viridiplantae; phylum Streptophyta; class Magnoliopsida; order Malpighiales; family Euphorbiaceae; genus Excoecaria; species Excoecaria agallocha. Next base: position 70,839 of record JBBPFJ010000314.1, on the reverse strand, counting down.
GCTACTCTTTTTACTTTTCCATGAGCAACCTTATACTTCTATAGGTTCATCCTTTTTCTTTGAAGGTAGTACGCCCCTTATGGGTTTTCATACTATCTTTTCTTATTGAAATATGCATCCTTTTTGGATTTTCATGCATTTCGATCCCTTATTTTTACCTAAGATGGATCCAACTTACCCCAGTAGCTTTTTTTCAGGTATGGCTCTATGAAAAGCTGCAATTATTATTAGAGGCTCCTTCTTGAGTTAGAGATAGATGCTAACATATGGTGTAGGTGTTCGTGGCTACCTATCATTTCCATGGTTAGGGCTGAAGAGTTGGGATACGTTCCTCTGTGTGGACTTTATCAAGCCACTTTTTATATCATTGCCCATTATGTTTGCTAGTTTGGGGGTAGATAAGATATTGCTAGGCATCCACTGGGCTTCCGTGGAGGCATTCTTACTATTCACTTCTTGATATAGTGTCATTAGAGGATTTGGACTCAACTTCTGGTGAGGATTACCATTCCTAACATTAGTGCTTGTGATTTCACTACTTCTGACTTATACAAGCAATGGATCACCAGTCCAGCTGTTGACATTAGACTTGCTCATCTAAGGCACCTGGTTAGAGAGAGAGATGTGATACTGATAGATTAAACTATATATTTTCATAGATGATGTTTTTGCTTTTAATAAACATGCGATAAGAATATGTTATTTTCAAATAATTAGAAAACATTTATGAATACATGCATAACATTTATTTCTGATTTTGGTACACATAGTCATTATTTGACCTAATCCCAATAACACACTTTTATTCAATCTCAAAATGAAACTTAATCAGCATCATAACTTTTGTCATCAATTAGCCCTCTTAGGCTTTCTTGATTGATTATTTTCTCTCTACTTTTAATTTTTGCCCAAGATGCCATTTTTTGATTTTCACCCTAGCGAGGCATCTAATTTTAGCAAGGCTATCATTTTTTTGTTTTTGACTCGCAAGGCATTTATTCTCTTCTTTTTCTCTTTTAGTCTTTAGTCGTATATCTTTTCAATCTATTAACATTCATAGGTTCTCTGAACTCATTACCATCACTGTCTAATAAAATAGCAATGCCTTTGGATAATAGCTTTTTGAGTACAAAAGGTCTTTCCCACGTTGGTACAAATTTGCCTCGAATATCTAGGATCCCTAGCTTTATCTATTTGAACTCTAGGTCTCCCTCTTTCAGTGGGTATTTCCTAACTTTCTTCTTGAATGAACGAGCTAGCCTCTTTTTGATAGATCTGATTGTGATAATAAACCCTCATTCTATCCCTATCAAGCAGATTCAGCTGTGATAGTTTCTATCTAGCCCATTCTACATTTTGTATCTTAGCTTACAAAACTACTCTTAAAGATTGATGCTCAAATTTCACTGGTAGTACAGCTTCTTTCCCATAGACTAAAGAAAATGGAGTGGCTCCTGTAGAAGCTCTAGTTATGGTCCTATAACCTCATAATGCAAAGGGTAGTTTATTAGCTCAATCCTTGTAAGTCTGTTCCATCTTGGTCAAAATTCTCTTCACATTTTTATTGTCTATTTCGACTGCTCTATTTTCCCGAGGTCTTTAAGGAGAAGACTTGTGATGTTAAACCTGATACTTGATGAGCATCTATCTAGTTTCACCTAAAAATTGTAACCCATTGTCTAACACCACGTGATAAGGCAAACCATATCTACATATCAAATTCTTCTTAATGAATTTGGCCATATCTCATGCATCCACTTTTTTAAAAGATTCTGCTTTAACTCATTTGGTGAAGTAATTGATAGACTCTATAATGAATCTATGTTCATTCGAAATAGGTGTATGGATCATTCCTATAATGTCTATTGCCCAAGCAGTAAATGGCCATAGAGACATGAGGTTACACAACTTAAAAATGGGAAAATGCCTTATGTCCGCATACTATTGGCATAATTGGCATTTTTTGACCTACTTAGAACAATCAGTGTCCATTGTGAGCCAAAAAAAACCTTGTCTTATGATCTTTTTTTCCAAGGCTAAGCCATTCATATAGGCTTCACACAATCCCACATGTACTTACTTCCTCTATTACCTTCTTCGTTTCCCTCTCATCCAAACACCTCAGCTGGATTCCATCAGGCTATCTTTTATAAAGCACTTCTCCTACAATAATGAACTCAGTTGGTAGTTTATGGATCATTCTTTGGTCTTTGTCAGTAGCCTTTTTATGAAACACTAACTTTTCTCGATAGTTTTGGATATCATAATACCAAGGCTTCCCATCATCCACCTCGATATCCACAATTTGCTTTTTTTCAAAATATGGCTTATCAGAACTCGAAATCGATATAGACTCTATAATTACTCCCTTCGAATTATCCCACATTAACATCAAGGTAGCTAGGGTATCTACCAAATCGACTGCTCAAAACCTTAAGGTATCTAAGATATGGAATCAAGCATGTTTCATTTACTAACCATTCACCCTTTACTTGTTGGGTTTCGATAGAGGAACAATAAAATAAAATGCAGCGAAAATAATGAAACCTATCAGGATCCATACGATCCAATTGACTCAATAAAGAGAAAGTAACAATTACTAACCTCTTAAAGCATAAAATCATCTTACATTTGCTGCCTCACATGAAATGAACACCCTCTACCAGTATCCACACTCGAACATGAGGAACGGATTCGCCTAGGGTGCTAGTTCCCTTCTTTGGCAGCTAGGGTTATAGAAAATGAATTTCTCTCTTCACTTTCTCAAAGTGACGGCTCATTCTCTTTGATGTGTGTGTTAGGGTTATCAACTATATATATCATATATATATATATATAGTTGGCCTAACCTTAATTAAGAGAGAGAATTTTGGGCCTATATTTTTTTATTAAAATAAGAAATACTTTATTTCTTATTTAAAAATAAAATTATAATATTAAACCTAACTAATATGTGTTTATTTCATTATTTATTTTGAATTTTAATTTGTCATAAAATAAAATTCAAAATGCACAAATTAACCCTTAGTCCATTCATCACATTCTATATGTACGACCCAGTAAGTTCATATTATATTGGTCGTGGGCCCCAATCCCATCATGGGGCCACTATTTTATTGCGAATTAATAGCCCTCGCTATATAATCCGAGAAAACCCGATGGTTTTCTTAGTGGGCCAATATCCAATCCTTGATATGTAATTTGACCTTGAATGTGGTGAATAAGCCAAACTCCATACCCTTGAAAGGTAGGTATCTCTATACCAATTGTGTCTCTACACAACTATTAGATCATTAGGTTATCAACTCTTGATATATGCATATCGTATATGCATTCCCTAATCTTGTCTCAAGAACCATTAGCCTTAATTGTGGTCAACAAGCTAATGGGCTAGCTAAGATGACCCATTTAATTAGATTCGAACATATTCGATATAATGTGAGCTTGACTATGGTCAACAACCCACACTATAAAGAACTCTGGTTCTCCTCCAATTAATGAAAGGCTTATATACCTTAGTATTTATTTGAGGGTTTTAGTTAATTAAGTCTCATCAAACATGGTTGGCATACATTGGTATGCATCCTATATCTATCACATAAATATAAGCATACAAATATGGTATATTTATGGACTTTACTACATTGATTTCCCCGAGCCAAAAAGGGAAATAAAAAGGTCACACCTAGGTAGTATGCATGATTCAAACAAGTAAAAATAATTACATTATCTTTAAACTTGTTGGATCTCCATCCGGCCCATCTTGCTCCGTGATAGTGGTCTCCATCTTTATCTCTAATTCTAATCTAAGTAAACTAATTACATATTACAATTTGAAAAAAGAAATACAAACCAAAAACAAGTGGCTGGGATATGAAAGTCTTCATTGGGCAAAAACATGCATAATGCTCATTCACATTAGGCCTTGTCCATAACTATCCATCATGCCAATCATATACCCTTATATGCATTTCTAATGCATAAATTAAAACATATAATGGATTACTAACTTTGATTCAACTCTTGAAACATACTTTTGAGTCATTTTAACAATGTGATCAAATTAGGAAACTGTTTCCATTTTGGAAACTTTCATTTTAGGAAACCTTTTTGCATGCATGTGTTCTTGCCATAATCATCAATCCAATTGATTATTAATTAATTATCAATTGATTATTTAATTAATTAATCATATTAAATAATTAAAAAATTAATTTTGGGCTTAAAACAAGGGTGGACCGAAACCCACACTATAAAACCCTAAAATGTGTTCACACACAAACTAGTTTTGTGTCTATTGGACCATTTGGGCCTTTTGGAATGAGACAAGCCCACTCCAGCCCTTAAAATCCATTAATAAACTTAATTATAGTTTATAATATTTAATTTAAATCAGCTCTTTGGGCCCACCAAGTCATTCACTAATTTAAATCAAGTACATAAACATAATTAAGCCCATTAAGTGGTTTTAATGAATTAACATTAATCTAATTAATTCAAGGCCCATTTTAATTAATCTAATTAATTAAAAACACATTAATATATGAGATATATTAGATTTAGAAGATTAAAAATTGTTCTAAACATGAACACACCAAGAACATACCAAGAACACACGAAGAACACCAACTTATCAAACTTTTCAACTAAACTAGTTTTCATGCACAACTTGTTCGATTTTAATTTTGTTTGATCCTATAGCTTAATATAACATATTAAACACATAAATTATAATCAAAATAATTTTAGAAAGGATCAATAAAATTTTAATTTAGAACAGCCCCTAAACTTTATTGAAAAATAAAAGCCATTCACGCCATTCACAATGATTATTTTCTCAAAAAAATCATTTTTATTTTTCATTTTATATATTTGATCACATATATCCAGAAATTGATATTTCCCATTCATGAACAATCAAATATGATATTTTAAATTTCATGAAATAAATAACTCAAAAATAAAACTTATTCCGCAGAAAAATATAGAATTGTAGATTCATGGCAAAACTGAGGCTTTGATACCATGTTGGATATTATCAATTACATGCATCTCATACATAAGCGAAATTTAAAATTTTTAACCAATAGATCTAATCTTGCCATGAATTTAAAATATACATATTAATGAGAATAAGAAAAACCACCTTTGATTTTTGTTGTACAATTATTTTTCCTTCTCACCAGGTTGTTGCAAACCACAGTGTCCAAAATCGAACACCTCCAATGAGTAATCCACACTAGAGAAGGATTGAATGAACCAACAAAGGAAGAGAACAAGGGCTAGCTGAAATTTCCTAGATGCTAGCAATGGGAGTGGTGGCTAGGGTTGAGAGAAAAGAGAGAAAAATGTTTTCTCTTAATTGTTCACACTTAATCCTAAAACCCTATCACTTGGATTTTTATAGTTAGGTTAAAAATCCAACTTCATAATAGGATTAGGCTCTTTAAAATTGCTGGAGAAATATTAATTTGGCTTTTGGAATTATTAATAATTTATTTGGAGTCAATTAAATCCAATTTAAGCCCTTTCACAAAAGACTATGCACAAAACCCACAAACTAGGCCCTTTGTGCATATACTTGGATTTAATTACCCAAATGAATTCCAAATCCAACCAAATTAAATTTGTAGGCTCCATAACACTTATGAAATATATTTAATTTATTTTAGTCCAAGAATTAGTCCTCTAAGGCCTTCTATTTGTAGTTGGCGTGTAACCCTTTCTCTAGAGGGTTTCTGCGCCAACTTCACTTCTTTGGACCTCTTTAATTCCTCTAATGGATCTATTAATTATTATATCAGTCCTATAATACTTATATTCCAATAATAATTAATTATAAAATACATTAATTCAATTAGGTCCATTTTACAGAACATTTCTAAAAAGTTTTGCGAACAATTTTACTTGATTATAATTAATTAAACTCTTTAATTAATTATTCCCTTATTCACTTCTCTATCCCCATAATAATATAAAATATTATTATCATTGTCATTTTACAATTTTATCCTTTTTCTCTATATGTGTGTGACCTATTGGATTCCTGTCCATATTAGCAGTATAATATGTAATTGTGAGTTCTATTCAAAACTCACTTGATGTAAACTTCTTTAAATCATTTTATCAATCCCTATTGATATTTATGATACACTATTATACAAATCATGAGAAGCCTCTAGCTAGACATCATGACTATCCAAATGTTAGAAAAGTCAAGTGGTTTGACTATACCCTTTTATAGAAACAGTTACCGTGCAATTACTCCTTTCACCACTCTTATCTTAATTAGATTCTAAGTATGGATTTCGCTCAACTCATATAAATCTAATTATGCATGTTCTATTAATTTATCCATTGTTCCTAAAATGCCCTTCATGGATCTCTATCCATCTTGGCATAGTACTCTAGCTAGAGATTTTCTAAACAAGGCAATTATAGAATCATGCGAGATAACTTCCCTTAATACATCTAGGATGGTGAATCCTTTGTCGATCACTTAACTATCTTCAAATAGGTCATGATATACCCAATCTCCTAACTATGTTCACCCTCAGTTGGAAGTAATCATTTATAGAGTCAAAATGTACCACTTGTTACTTAAGATAACTTTGGTGATCTCAAGTCTTAAGATACTTGCACAACCGCTATGAAGAGATTCCTCACTGACATAGATTTAATATCCATGTGAGGATTCTCTTTGCAGGTCTCCAATGAACTTGTTCTTCTAACAAGCATCTACATGTTAGCTTTGATTATCTTTCATAATCACAATTATGAGAACCACTGCTTGAACCATTAAAAAATCATAACATGTGCTAGTCTATCCGAATTAACAATGTCCTATCTTGTTAATTTTATGACTAGGGATATTTAGATATTAACACATTTGCATGCATTAGACATCTCATATCATGAACACTTTCATGATTGCCTTTACACTGTATTTATAATATCTAGGACTTCATTTATTAATTTAAGATTTACAAACTCATGTATTTAAACAAAGCATTAATAAATGAATGATGCCTTTTATTAAGAATATGAATTCATACATATGAAATACATCCCTTTTACATGGGCTCTAGGGCATACTCTCTAACAGTTCAAATATAACAAAAGCCCATTGAGCAAAGTCAATTCATAAGTCCCTATGGCTAAGGCAGCAACTCTTGCTCTATTTCCAACTCGTAGGTCTACTTCACCCTTTTTCAGTTGTCAACTCCTTTTGAGTCCCTGCTCATTTGTACAAATGTGAGATCTACATCCAATATCTAATACCCAGGAAGTAGAACTAGATAAATTAATTTCTATAACATAAATACCTGAGATGTACTCTCACTACTCTTCTACTTCTTCAATTCTTCCAATTAAAGCTTGCAATTCCTCTTCCAATGACTAGGTTCATTCCAATGGAAGCAAACTCCTTCCTTTGGAGCTTTTACCTTGCTTTTTGGGTCTAGCTTGTGCCTTAAACTTGCCAACAACCTTTGCTTTATCCTTACCCTTGCCCTTATTTTTCATCCCCTTTCCCTTATTAACCATAAAAATATGATTCAGCCTTTTTTTAATGCTTTGCTCAGCTGTTTTAAGCATCGCATACAACTCAACAATGGATTTCTCCATATTATTCATATTATAGTTCATAAAAAACTAGTTATAACTATCTGGCAATGAATTAAGGATTAAATTATGGCTAGATCTAGAGTGATGAGAAATCCAATCCTTTCAAGGTGATCAATGTAGCCTTTCATTTTCAGTACATGAGAGCTCACCGATGCACCTTCTGCCATTTTATAAGAATGTAAAGCTTTGGTAGTCTCATACCTATCTTACCCTGCTTGTTGTTGGAATGTCAGCTTGAGATGACTGTTCAACTCATAAGCCTCCAAATGCTCCAGATCCTTCTAAAGTTTTGGACACATTATGGCTAACATAAGACATCCCACATCAATCGAATCATCAGCATGTTTCTTTTATTTTTCTTTCACTGCCCTTTGGGCATCAATAGGCGGGATAGGAGGAATAAGGTCATCAAGCACATATAGCTTCCTCTCTTGCTTAAGTACAATTCTCAAGTCCCTAAACTAGTCAAAGAAGTTAGCGCCATCTTCTTTTAGCTTGTCCTTCTCAAGGACTGCTCGCAGTGATAATGTGGAAGTGTTATTTGAACCCATTGATCTATAAATATGCAAAATAAATATTAGTACCAATTTCATTTTTGGGTATTTCTTAAAAACTCCCACTAAAATATTCACCCTTAAAATTGATTACAACAATTGTAATGATTTTAGTGGGCTAAGATCCATATTTCACTTAATTCTAAGTCAACTTTTGCATAACACTTAAAATCAAGTTATTTAGGTAGATAAATCCTTACCATTTACAGCTCATGTAACTCTTAGATTCTTTATGGGATTTTGACATCATATGTCCTGGCATATTATTATCCCATCTAATACCTTAGGCCCAAAACCATTTTGATAGCCTAATTAAGTCTAAACATATTTTACCGTATGGGTAGCACCATTACCTATCTTGCCTTACTATGATAGCCTAATATACTTCGCTTTGGCAGAACCTACATTTTGGTGATCTTAGTATTGACAAATGTTATAATTATGGGTTGGCATATGACTTAAAATTATGGTGAGGGAATTTTAATTTTAACTTATGATGTCTATTTATTTATATATCATACATCATCCAATACATGGCATCTTACACACATATATAATCATTCATCGTATCACATACTGATATAATATGTATAATATATAAAATGTGCCATAGCATGGCCAAAAACTATATGATCTTCATAAGCCAATATGAAGATCAAAGTTCAATCTTAGGTGGAATAACATAAGCTGGTCTTGATCAGCAACTTCCACTTTGCACCTTTATCATCATGGGATTAGATTGATCCCCTTCATGGTCTTCGTGAAATTCCTTCATCTTCAATACAATAATGAAATAAACTATCCTACTAAAACTATTAGTAAAATAAAATTACAATGAAAGAACGACACATAGTTGTATTTAAAATTACAAACCCATAAAATTAATAAATAATATAAATAAAGAAAACACCATAACAAGGGTCTCAATTTGCCATGCTATGTACCATGCAAAGACATCATACATACATCAATTAAAATCAAGTAATCTCATATCAACTTAATAGATCACATAGAATTGATGTATTATAATCAACGGATAATAACTATAATGATATTTCGTGCACTACGATTAGATAACACGGCGGTTCCGCTAGCCGGTTAGCGAGCGGGGTTAAGGGGTAATGCCCCTTATGGGGTTTCGAAGGGGTAGCTCCCCTTAAAGGTTTAAGGCAATGTTAATCTCATTAACAATTTTCTACCCTAAAACTCTATTCTGCATCCATGAAAAATGATTTTGCCAATCTTATTAGCAATTATTTAATCACATTACACGTTCACAACAGATATAGAATACCACCATAGTCTCTTTTTAATTTGTTTAATCTTATTGAAATAGAATTGACACACACATGTTAATCATATTAACGTCTATCAATTTTGTAGCCAAAGAACATAATATTATAACTATCAAATAATCAATTATGGTCGTATCTCATATCAACAAATTGATTTCGTTCCTATCACATACAAATAAAATTATTTTGTTTATATCACAGACAACCAGAATTATTTTGTTTATATCACATATAAACAAAATTATTAAGACGATAAAAAAGTAATAGATTCATCATGTAACGACATACATACTGTTCATATCACTTATAACTGATTTTATATACATCACATATATATAAAACACGATTATTGAATCAATTGAATTCATAAATGGCTCTCATACCACTGTTGGGTTTCGACATAGGAATAAAAAAATAAAACGTAGTGGAAATAATGAAACCCGTCAGGATCTATGCGATCCAATTGACTCAATAAAAAGAAAGTAACGATTACTAACCTCTTGAAGCGTAAAATCATCTTACAGGTGCTACCTCACATGAAACGAACACCCTTTACCAGTATCCACACTCAAACATGAGGAACGGATTCACCTGGGGTGCTAGCTCCCATCTTTGGTCGCTAGGGTTACAGAAAACAAATTTCTCTCTTCACTTTCTCAAAGTGATGGCTCACTCTCTTTGATGTGTGTGTTAGGGTTATCAACCAAATATATATATATATATATATATATATATATATAGTTGGCCTAACCCTAATTAACAGAGAATTTCGGACCTTTATTTCTTATTTAAAATAAAATTATAATATTAATCCTAATTAATATTTGTTTATTTCATTATTTATTTTGAATTTTAATTTGTCATAAAATAAAATTCGAAATGCCCAAATTAACCCTTAGTCCATTCATCACATTCTATGTGTACGATCCAATAGGTTCATATTATATTGGTTGTGGGCCCCAATCGTATCATGGGCCCATAAGTCATAAGGGACCTCTAACAAGTCATTATGACTACCTAAATAATACGAATATCGATAATTCAATTTTAACCTCATAGAACATGTTATAATCCCTTTGTCATATGATATCTTGTATGAACATAAGTCATGGTCCATGTCAAACTTATAAAGTTCAAACATATAATTTCTCGATCACTAAGTAGATTGATAATATCAAATGACATTAATCGCTCCATTAATTCATTTGAGCACGGCGATATATTTCTCAGTCCTACTTATCAAAAGGCCCAATAGATATCTCTCCCGTAAAAGAAGGACAAATTCCATCTTGATTATTCACTATCCTCTACATGATTATCATCATGTCCAATCATAACATTTATTATTATCCGATTAAAGATAACGTTTAGTTATGTCAAAACATAATGTTCCTCATGTAGGATGCTTTAGGTCTAAGGATCAATAACTTAACTATTATGAGATCACTAATGACATTAACCCATATAGTATCTCATAGCGCATCATTCTAGTACTCTATTCTCCAATGAGTACCTACTAGTTTGATTTATATCACCATATATTATCATCCCATGATTATCCATCAAACTCATACTAGTTTTATTTATCATTATTCCTTTAATGATAAATAACTAGGGATAGTCAAAATAATATTAAATTGTTATTTACAAACATTATTATATTCTAACATGAAAAAATATAATAACTTAAAGAAAACCCAATTTTATAAAATGAAATGTGATAATTACATAAAGAACCAAATGTATGGCCTAGGGCATAACCACTAACATTACTTGGTAAATTACTAGAGATGAATCTCCAAACACTTCTATAGACATGCCCCTATAGCCAACAGAGCTTTTAACCCAAAAATGCAAGCTTCGTACTCTGCTTTATTGTTCGTAGCTTTGTATCTTAACTTCGTAGCCAATGTCATTTTTTATCCCTCTAGGGTAACTAAGATCACTTCTACTCCTACTGCATTGTTGTTCATAGCTCCATCAAAGTACATATGTCAACCCTGAGTTATTATGGCTATGATGTGTTCATCAGGAAATTCATAAGTCACCTCCTCTCTTTCTAAGGTTGATTAGCTAGGAACTCTATTACTGCTCTTCTTTTAATGGTCTTCCTAGTAATGAATTCTATATTAAACTCCTACAGGAGAATTAACCACCTTTCAATCTTTCCTAATAATAAAGCAACTTCTTATAAGTACCTAAGGAGATTTTAATTAGCCATAACTTGTATCCTGTAAGACTGGAAGTAGTGTCTCGGCTTTTTTGATGCATATATGACTGCCAAATAAATCTTCTTAACTTTTATATACTTCGCCTCATAAGGGTGAAACTTCCTACTCAGATAATGCATTGCATACTCAATCCCAAAGTCATTCTCTTAAGCCATTATAACCGTTACTGAACTATCTTCTATTGCTAAGTATAAAATTGGAGGTTTACCTGCTTAAGGCGATCTTAGTACCGGTGGATGTAACAAATTTCTCAAATGGTATAAAATGCCTTTTGATAATCTTCATTCCAAACTACTGGCCGATCCTTCTTAATCAGCTTGAAGATTGGCTCATAGATAGAAGTTAACTTGCCGATAAACCTACTTATTTACTGGATCTTACCCAATAACCCTCTAGCTTCCTTTTCCTTCTAGGGCACTAGTATTTCTCTAATGGTTCTCACCTTATTAGGATCTACTTTTATAGCTCTATGGCTCACCACATGACCTAAAAGCTTGCTTGAAGTAACTCCAAAGATGAACTTCCTTGGGTTGAGGTGAAGATTATACTTGGTGATCCTCTGAAAAAACTTTTCTAATGCCTCTAAAAGACCTTCTTTGTTGACTAAGTTCAATTCCTTATGGATTAAGTCATCTAAAATCCTAGTAACCATTCTCTAATAGATAGTGCCAGTATTTTTAAGTTCAAAAGGCATGACCCAATAAGGCATATGTTCCTCACTCGGTTGTGAAAGCTATTTTGATCTGATCCATTATATTGTTCAAAATCTAGTTATACTTAGCATTACCCATCCAAAAAACTATACATGGCACGAGAGGTTGCATTATCAACCAAAACATCTATATGGGGTAAAGGAAAATCATCCTTTAGGACAAGCTTTGTTCAAGTCTCTATAATCAACAGAGACTCTTACTCTTCCATCCTTCTTTGCTATAGGGACTATGTTTGCTAACCACATAGGGTATTGAACTTCCACTAAAAAATTAGCCTATATTTGTTTCTTGACTTCATCTTTAACTTTCTCAGCCCACTTTGGCGTAAGTCTTCTAAGCTTATGCTTAACTAGCTTATATCCTGGATATGTTGGGATGGTATGCTCAGTGATTTCTTGAACAATTCCTAGCAGGTCTTCATAGGTTCAGGCAAAGAATTTTTCATTTTTTTTCAATATTCTCTTAAATTTTTTTCTCTGTTCAGGAGTTATGTCTGATGCCAATAAAATTTCTTTTGGATTTTCTTTAGTTTCGAGACTAAATGAACATGTGTTAGTCAAGTTAATATCAAATATAAATATTTTATGATCATGGTCATGCATATTGAAATCAAAAGAAACATCACACAAGTATGAAAAATTGTTCATATCATTAATGTAATCAAAAGAGCAGATGTTGTTCTCATAAAAAAGTTCAGGAATAAAAACAAAATCTATAAAAGTATCCTCTCTATTCTTGTTGGCATCAAATGCCTCTCTAGCCTCTGGACCAGCTTTGGATGATTCTTCAGGCTTTATTTTTTCTTTGCCTTTCAGCTAAGTAGTAAGTTGCTTCTCTATCATGACTTCCTCTAATGCTTATTTGTCCTAAGCTAAATAGTGCAACATAATCTCTTCATTCCAAAAACTCTCAATTGGTGTGATAATTCCCTACTCCTAATTGAAAACATCATTGAATTTCTCAAATCCTAGCATTAGCTCACCCCCTATCATTAGCTCATTCTCTCTAAAATACAGATACAAGCTCAAATCCTATCATTAGCTCACCCCCTATCATTGGCTTGATAATTCCCTACTCCTAATTGAAAACATCATTGAATTTCTCAAATCCTAGCATTAGCTCACCCCCTATCATTAGCTTACCCTTCTTACTAGAACCTGCAAAACCTAACCCCTTCTTGTCCTTTTAACCTTTAGTAGCTATAACGATAAAAGGTCCTTGAGAGTTTTTGCCCAAACCAGTAACTAGGTAAAAATTTATCTTCTTATGCATATCAATCACTTGATAGATATCAAGAAAGCTACCCTCATTCTCTTTGTCACTAATAACTACCATATGAAATTTGCTAACTGGCTATTTGGCTATTTCAAGCACAGATACCTTATTCTCCCTCACTGCATTAATAGTGACTACCTATCCATCATGAGGGACATTAATCATCTGATGTAATGTAGATGGAGCTCCTCCTAGATTATGAAACTATGACCTTCCAAACAGTATAAAGAAATTTACTGGAATAGGCAAGATTACAAACTCAACTTTAGTCTTAATGGGCTTTGTCTTGACCATAGCCTTAAGTGTCCCAGTAGACTGCCTTTTAGAGTTATCATAGGTAAAAATAGTCAGGTCAAACTTACTTAACATGCTCTTATTCTATCAAAAAGCTAGAATCGCTACCAAATGATAGACATTAATGGAGTACCTATCATCCACCATCACACAAGCAGTGTGCTTACCATTAACCTAAGCCTTGATGTAAATGGGAAGATTATAGTTCCTTCCTTCTGCAGGCAAGTTAGCTTAAAGTACACCACATTCTCACCAGTTCCTCCTTTAGCCAAATTCAGTAACTTAGAGGGTGATATAGTGGTAGCAACAGTAAACTCACTCAAAGCCTCTACTAACTTTCATTTATGAGAGGTTAATTATCTCAATAAGTCCTAAATCCCTATCTGAACCTGTCTTGTCGGCTATTTGATTATCTGATCTTTCTCAATTTCCTTTTCTGTAGGCATTATAGTAGAAGTGGGCTACCTTTCTATTTCTGAGACCACTCTTCCACTCATTATGACAACTTTAACTTTTTTCTCTTCCTTCACTTCTTCCTTATACTTGCTAGCTAAACTCCAAATATCAATAGGCACTAAAGTCTCTTCATCTTCTCTTTTTATGGGAGTATCCTAATAGTTAATCATAGAAACTGATCGATTTTCATCAACTGGCTCTGTTATTTTTAGGATTAAGCAAGTAACGGCCAAGTACTCATTCCCATATAGGTCCTTCATCATATACCATTCTGGCACACTTGACCCGATCATATACACTAAAGGGGGCACAACATTGTAACCTCTCTTCGTTTTCTTATCCCTCTTCTAAAGATCTGAAATTTACTTATTATCTATCAGATCTTGAATCTTGTTGCTTAGATTACTGTAATAATCGGTCAAATACCCCCTGTGCTAATGATATGCATAGTATTGATCATCCCTATGATAAGGCAACCTCTGACTCTTGGTAGGCCATAATGGTAAAGGCTAAAGCTTCCCTTTTTTCACCAACCAATTAAAACCCAAAACAATGATTTCTCTAAGTCGGAATACACTACAAAAAATTGTTAATTAGCAACGGCAAATTCCATCGCTAATTACCAAAATTCCGTCACTAATTTAAATTAGCGACGCCGCGACGAATAGTCACTAAAAAGCCAATTGCGAATATATTAGCGACAAAATTCAAAATCAGTCGCTAATTTAGCGACGAAAAATTTCATCGCTAATTTTTTTTCCATCGCTAATTTATATTCCTAATTAGTCGCCGAATTATAATAATAATAATAATTAGCAACTACATTTTCCGTCGCTAATTCCATCGCTAGTTAAAAATTTACTGTAAAAGTTAGCGACGAAACATTTGTCACTAATTATTTCTTAAGTTATAACCTTTGCCCAGTAGCGACAGTTGCTGTCACGAATCCATCGCTAAATTATTGCATAATTTAATTTTTTTCTTTTATTGTATTTTTAAATTTTCATCCTGTACACAATATAAATAATAATCTTATATTATAAAATTCATAATACAAATATAAATAATAATTTATATATATATATATATATATATAATTTGTAATGAATTCATTACAAATATAGAGTCAACATAAAATAATATATAAAAAAAAATAAAGTACAGTTAAATCAAGCCATCTCTTTTTTTCTAAACTAATTTCTAACAAAAATGGAGCATGACAGCATCCCTGCAATAGCAAGAATTGCTTTAACTACAATCTCAGCCAATCTGTGCTTGCATCAATTCACACTGTAAAACAAAGAAAGAAGAAAAATCAACTCAAGACACAAATTGAAAAACATACGGCAGCCAAACCATTTTTGAAAGTCAGCATATTTCCTCAAATATGAAAAAGTATACAGATATATCATGCCATATTTCAAAATGACTATTAAAATACAATTAAAAAAAAGGCTCTATAGAGATTTATAGGTAACACAACATGCAATAAAATAACAATGTAGACAAGAAGTGTCCATGCTACATTGCAAATTGATGGCTGCAAGAAACAGCATACCGCTAAAAATACAAACCATCTCATTTGACAAACTACTGCAAGAATATGTCATATCCCAAGGTTCCGTACTTCATTAACCCCATAAATATGTCATATAATAAGTTACACTTGTTTTGAATTAACATGATTTTTTTAATGTTAAGAATTCCACCAAATAACAAAAACCAGATCTTGATTCGACAAGAAAGAAATAAAAAGGTCTAAAACTAATTTCATTCATCAAGCAATACATCAAAAGATATAACTATACACATGAACGAATACATACATCGACAAAATCAGTAATACTGTGTATTAACTAAAAAATAAAAGATTGTCAAGGTAAAGCGGGAGATTGAAAACCCGAACATCTTCAAACATCCAACGATTAAATAGCTTCACTTCGTTGTAAGGCTGAGTAGGTGGAGGCTCAACGCTCACTGGCTGCACCACTTCAGCGGCCATTGCTTGCCTACACAAACAAATGCATTATTTAAGGAAAATAAATAAATAAATCTTGAGAATTATCACATCTTGCAACAATGTACTTGATCAACCCAGGGAAATAAAAGAACCTCCATAAAGGATAGGCAACCTCCTCCCATCCAAAAGAAAACATTTGTAAAAAACATAATGCTAGCACATGCAAAAGAGTAAGCAAATGAACAAATCCCCACAATTCATTCTCTCTAGACATGGTGGATTAAATTATTTCTAGAAAAATGCCTAAATACAACAATATCATAAAAAGAAAAAATTGAGTAAACCGGGCAATAACATAGGATCAAAATACAGCCTCGTGTCAAAGACAATAAACTCATTCAATTAAATTTTAATGAAATCACCTAGGTGTGAGAGTTTGTGAACTTGATGTCAACATAAAGCTTCAAGAGGTTCCTCATAAGATACTCAAGGGAGAGCTAGTGCCCTTCAAAAAGAGTTGATGTAGCAAATGAACCACTGAAGATAGAATAATGAAATGTTGTCAATATCTATCTTTATTAAATCAACTTTTTGCAACAATTTATATATACAACTGGAAGATATCAAGTCACCTTTTGCGAGGCATCCAGCAATTCAACACTTCAACCACCTTTGCTTTTAGATAAGGGTTTCTAATATATTTTAGGCTTGCCATGAACAAAATAATGAAGTTCATAAAACCATCCTACCAAGCAAGAAATAGGGAAGGGAAAAAAAGGAAAAAAATTATAAGATATTTGTGGATAAAGTAAAAGGCTCAATTTTGGAACAAAAAGTTTCTTAACATCAAGTTTACCAATAAGACCCTATCCAAAGCTTTTGGAATATGTGAAGCAAATATAAGTAATTCCATGGCATCGTCCTTTAGAAAACCATGCAAACTCCATGGAGCATGATGCAGGCAGAGGCATTTTAAATCCACCACTAGATCAACCACCCAAACCACCATTAACCGATAAAAAGAAAGTGCACACTGAATGAGTGTTTCATCCTATTTTTAAAAAGAACATAAATTAAAAATCACAAAAGGGAAAAGTAAGCAGACCACTTTAACATAATATGTCATTGGTACACAACAAATGGCTACACTTTATCAAAACATAATTTAGAATTGAAGAAAAGAAACAGCCAAAAAAGATGAAAAAAAACACAAGCATGACAAACAGTTGGAAAAAACACAAGCATTAGCTTACTACAATGATTCCCAATGGAAGTAAGAAGTCAAGCAAGAAAAAAACAGCCATCTTCTCTTAACAAAGTAAATCAGAATAGTCTACAGGCACTTAAAAACCAATCCATTCATTTCATGACAAAAATACAATCCGCTTCCATATATTATGTCATTTATGCAATCCACTTCCCAACATGAGTGGCTCAAATAAACAAGGATGCATTACAAGTGTCTCATTCCTTAGCAAATTTTGGGTGAACATGCCAGTGTGCAATTGGGCGGTGGGTGTAAAAGAGGATAAAGATATCATATACCCTTAATATTTGAGCTTTATAGCAAAGCTATTCTTGGGAATACAACTCTAAATCTTTCTCAAGGCAAGCATTATCCAGCTGCAGTTATGGATATAGTACCTGCCCTTGCATGGCTTTCATTGTAGAGAGAGTGTTCTCACATCTTGATATGTCCTGTAATAATATGTCTTAGTAAAACAACTATATGCACAATGCAAGCTCACATGGATATACACACAGTAGATAAAATGATATAACTCTAAAACAAAGAACACACTCACAAAGCACAAGTACATCATACATCAGCATATGTATTGGAGATGTATACACTACCTGAACTAGATGCTTAAAGTTTGAAAATGTTTTCAAAAGACCCAAGTTGAGAACCCTTGCTGTCACGAAGAAGCACTCACAAATAATCGTGTATTTAGCCTTTTTACTGCTTGATACACTTTTATCAGTGCCGTTACCAGAACTAGTGGCTTCTTGAGATTGAAGCAAGCTACTTTTATTGTCACTAGATACAGCAGAGATATCTATTTTTCCATTATTTTCTTTATTGCTCCACTCAGTAACTTCTTCGGATGATGCATGTAGAGCTGTCAATCCCCTACAATTAGTTGAAAATTAAAGGAAGACTAATAATCAGGACAACAAGAAAATTAATAACTTATTCATAGAAACAACAATTTAACTGTAATAAGCAATTCATCACTTTGGATACAAACGGTTATTGTAAAAGGCATATTTTGGATCAATCTTATCCCTTTTTGTCAAATTGGCATCTAAAAATGGTTCACAGAGTTGAAGCATGACAACGCTTAGATTGACAAACATGCCTGAACTTGCACAAGATATAGGATCAACCTATAACAGTTGTAGAACGGAAAATAAACATGGGAAGACCATACACTTGTATAATATGAGGGGCATTATTATTTAGAAAAACTCCATGTATTTTTCGATTAGAAACATGGGTAAAATTTTTGCTTTTTCAAGAGAAAAACACAAAAAATGCCACACATTGATTTATATGCATCATCATAGGCCAAGATATTAAATCATAAGCACAATAATAATAATAATTCAAAAGTAGGGAGGCAAAACACCTGTATATGGGCTCTTGAAGAATTTCTATTGATTACCTTAACAAGATAATGAAGGACATTCTCACGAGTGTCACTATTTCATCAACTATTTCGTTCGCCGGAAGCTCGCCGGAGCTTTGCTGGAGGCGCATCGCTGCTGCCGTCATGGAGGTCAAAGCCTTAGGACCTTGCTTCCGATGACTATGCGCTCCACCTCCATGGGATTTGGTCAAAATTTCCCCAAAATAGCCAATGGTCTCCTTTGTCCGATCTAGCAAATCATCGATGAGTGAAGTAGATCAAAAGGTAGAGGGGTGTTTATCTCGCCGCGAGGAGTCATCCGATGGTGGTGGTATCGCTATCCGCCACCTTGGTTCATCGGAATAGAGGGAGGGAGTTGCGGCTGTAAAGTGGAAATGATGTAGGAGATGAGGCGGCCACCGAGGACTCGCAGCAGCGACGAGGCGGCCACTAGGGACTCGCAGCACAACTAAACAACGGGAACTGACTCAACAGCTCCTCCTTGTGCTTACCCTCTCTTCCCTGATTCTCCTCTCTCACTTGTTCATTTTATTCTTTTGTTTTTGTTTTTTTCTCCTTTACCCCTTTTAAAACAAGTGGATCTTATATTTTCTCCAAGGAATTTCTAGAAAATGCATGGTCTCCTTATTGTAATATTATTATGATTAGTCAATAAAAATTTTAATATCTTAGTGATTTTAATGACCATCAAACTTTTATTTGTTTTAGCTATTTATTATAAATTCTTAAATTTTATTTTAAATTCAAATTACAAATTTTTAAAACCTTAAAATTATTCAAACTTATTTTATATCTTTAATAAATCAGTCCTTACAAATCGGTATCAAAAGTATTGTTCCCATATTCAAAAAGTATTCTCAGACAACCAAATTATTGGGGCGTTACAAAAAAAAAACTATTCGCCATCTATTTACCAAGTCGAGTTTTGGGACGTTACATAGCTAACATAGAGAGGAGTCTAAATATAGTGGTCACGCACCTAGAGGGAGAAGGCACTGGGAGGTTCGATCTATACGTTGTAATTATTATTATTATTATTATTATTATTATTATTATTATTATTATTTCACTTAAATTAATTTATGTTAATTTCTTATTTATTATTATTTAATAGTAGGTATTTATATATAAGGGATAAACCAATGTTTATCTATTTATTTTTACAAGGGAGCTATCAAAAGTAAGAATGCAATTTGAAAATTTCTTTACTTTTAATTACATATTTCTCACTATACAAGAGAATTATAATGTCCATAATAAAGAATTTTCGACTATACAAGAGAATCATAATACCCATCCAATTAGAAATGTTAATAGAAAGAATTCAAAACATTCTACACCCGTATTAAAAGTGCTCTCGTACGATTTCAAATTTTTGGGACATTACAATTAAATTTGAATAAAAATAATTTAATTATAGAAATAGACATTTCAATTATTAAAAACTGAAGTTAATTTAATTAATTAATTCTTATTCAATTAAATAATAAATTAAGCTTAAAATCATATACGCATTAAATTGAAATAGTGGAGAGAGGTGAGGGGAGAGAAAATATTATTTTAATATGTAAGGTAAATTTTTGAAATTACTATATGCCCATACCAAATTTTATCATTTTATCCTTGTATTCAAGGATAATTTTGTAAATATTTATAACTAAAATTTTTCAATAATTTAAAATTTGCTCAAAATTTTAACAAAATAAAAATAAATTATAAATTTTTCATAATCATTTTCAATGAAATAATAAACTTTATATTATTATTATATAAATATTTATATTTATTATTTTTCATAATATGATTATATAATAATTATAACAATTAATTTATTATTATTATTAAAATGTAATTTTTAAATAAATAAGTTTATATTTGGGAATAATTGATAAAGAAATCAATAGAATTCCTAATAATTTAATATTTGATTTAAATTTTATAAAATAAAAATTAATTAAATTTTTTTTTATTATTTTAAATGAAATAATAAATTTTATATTAGTATTTTTTAAATATTTATTTTTATTAATCTTAAACAAGCAAATATATAATAATAGTAACAATTAGTTTATTATTATTTTTAAAAATATAAATTTTCTACATAAATAACTTTAGATGTTGGTATAATTGATAAAAAAATTATTATCAACTTATAAAATAATTTTTAATTTTCCGTTATAAAATAAAATATTCATTTCATATGGTCTATATTAAAATTACTTGAAATTATACATAAATCTTGTGAGTGAAATTTAAAAAAATTATTTTTTAGTTTATTTGCGATGGATTAGCGACTAAATTATTCTGTCGCTAATTGTATTACTGTAACAAATTACTATTAGCGACAGAAAAATTTCCATCGCTAAACCGTCGCAAAAAAGACGCTATATTTTTCCTCCACAATTAGCAAATAAAATGTTTGTCGCTAAAGTTTCTAGAACTAATTTCATGAATAAAAAATTATAAAATTTAGCGACGAAAATATTCGTCGCTAATTCCATCGCAAAACATGGCGTGTATACTTTCCGCCAATAATTAGCGACTATTTATTCAGTCCGTCACTATTTCATCGCAAAAAAATAGAAAATATCCTCCCCATGATGGAATTGTAAAACACTCGCGAATTCGCCGCAAAATTTGCGACGAAAATAAAGCTGTCGCTTATTTTAGTCGCTAATTGGCATTTTTTTTTGTAGTGATAGTGCTTCTGACTAGCCTCTATAGTAGACACTTCTATGGTCTTTCTAGCTCTATTTTACCCACTACTATTCCTAACAGCCTTATTACTGCTAAAATTCCTTTTTGCATTCTCACTAATTGCTCTTTTAGCTTAGTACTCTCATTCTACCTTTATAGTTATATCCTTCAAGGACTCCCAATATTTTAGACCCTTCATCTTCAAGCCATATCTCAAATATGGACTTGCATTCTTGATAAACTAATCTGATCGACTGTGTCAGATTTTCTTTTCTTTTCCATCACCCTATTCCTGCATCTAGTGAGGTATTTATAGAAAGACTCGTTATTCTTCTATTAGAGTATTTATAGGTCTTTCAAGGTGACCTCTATCCTTGTGCTATAGCCATACTATTTGAGGAACTCTTCTATCAGAAAATTCCAATCTTTTTTAGTTCGCCTATGTAAGCCATGGTACTAGTCTATTACAGGCCCAATCAAACTCAAGCAAAAATACTCTACCTTCTATTTTTAGGCAAAGTAGTCCCCTTAATGATTAAATTGTACTACTACTTATTATACGATAAAGGGTTTGGGGTACCATCAAACCTCGATAAGTCAGGCATATTAAACCTTTAAGGATTGGTTTATCTCCATCTAAATCCCTATCTTTAGGGTTCATACCCCTACCATTAAACAACAACCTAGATACGGATTTAATATTCTCTTTCATTTTTTTGAAAGCTGAATCCTCAGCACTAAGACCCTTAATCCTCGTGTTCATCATTGGAGGGATATAGGCTTTATTCTCCTCTTCTATAAAATCATCTTTAAGATCATACCTCCTTTCTCTCCTAAGCAGGTCACTAAGACAATAGCATCAGCTACTGTAGTGTTCCCAACATACGTTGGCTCTACTATCTCGCAAGCAAGTGCTACAAGCTGAATTCTTACATTAGGTGTTACAAAAGCCACCATCTTAACGATCATAGCCAACATCCTTTCCTCAAACTCTTACCGACATCTATCTAGTCTTTTATCCAGGTCATCTCTCACTGTTGATAGCCTAATAGGAGTAACATTTAACCTTTCCCTCAAAAATTGAAACCTTATAGTAGTGTCATCAACTACTCTCCTAGTCTCATTTCCCCTTTCGATCTTATATAATTCATCATTTGCCATTTCTACACTTATTTAATGACTACTTTCTGATAACTAACTTAAACCTAACTCAGAACTAACTTTTGAACCCAAATTTGATATTAGCAATTTGGATATAGATCTTCAAACCAGGTACCCGTTTGACTCTCTAGACTACTTAAATGAGTCTGTGAGGGCTACAAACATCGGAGGTTAGGAATGATGCATGGGTATAGTATATACTTGATGTATGAATGTAATGCATGATTTTGTTATACATCAATCATAACCACACACAAGTATAGAAATAACCTTCCAACCTTATTGCTTACACAAAGCAGATAGTGCAGTCTCTTTCCTAGGTAGGTTTCGCACATGGGTCAACAAAGTACCCAATGGATTGTATGGTGCAAGATGGAAAATCAACATAACCTTTTAAATTGAAAGAGTAGGCATATGGGTTTTGACCATTATGTATTTTGACTAACTCATGCAGATTGGGTTGGGCCCATAAGGAATGGCATCCTTTAACTAGTACCTTCCTAATTTGTTTGAGTTTGGTCAATACATAAAGGTCCATATAGCAAGCAAAAGTTATTATGGCTATACAACCTAAGGGAAATTGCTATTGTCATTATATGGGCTTGATTTGAGGGTAATGAAACTTTAAGGCTACCCAAGTATGGTCCTTTCCAATAGGTCTAGCTCATCACGAGCATAACGACCAATAGGTCATCATTTTATACACCATTTGGTATTAGACTTGGTTGATGGATCTCTTTGGTACCTCCCCATATTGACTGAATGTAGGGAGTGCTTCAGGATAGCACCGAGGCTAAAAAGGTCTCTTTAGTCCCTAGCAAAGTTTCCACTATAACGAACGTCAGAGCCTACCATTCATTTTTTAGGTCTTTATCCGAGGCTCGCTTTTAGGGTTCGGGATCGGAGAAGGCTCACTTTTAATCATGAATGACCACTTCACTATAAAGAGGGATCCAATCCAATTTATGGTTGCTAGTCAACCCATGAAGGCATCTACTAATGGGCCAAAAAAGGTAGCTGTCATGGAGTTGCCACCCGATAGAAATTTTGGAATTTAATATCAACCTTTTGATGCCCAAATAGAGATTAGTGTTTGGGACATCACTCTTATTAGGCATCTTGATTAGGTATTATTTTATAATTGATTTTGAAAATTAATCCCCTCACTTCTCTCACAAGATGCAAGTGATAGAATTTAAGTAAAACATCCTAATCAAGTAAAAACCAATAAGTAAATACTTAGAATAAAATCCTATGTAAAATTATTACATGAGCAAATCATCCCTAAAGAATAGTGACTTCAATAGAGTTTAATAACCCTGGACTACTTGTGCGCCCCAAATAGGAGGTGGATAGTACTCTCTAAATGTGCCAAAAAACTTGTATAGCCAATGTAGTTTTATTCACTGTATCCAACTAATATACAGCCTTTGGGGGTGACATTGCTCTCCATCAAGTCTGATCCATCAACCTAATGGGTATGGCCACATTGGATCTAATTAGAAGGCCTATGGCCTGAATGAACCTGCGGTGTGTGATACTATAATGGATTCCTAATTCCTAGAACTAAACCACCCTTTCCTCTATATTTGACCTCTAAAAGCCACCATATTGTAGTGCGGCCAGGACCTCTTGGGTGACATCATGGTAGGCCTAGAAAGCTGAAGCAAAGAAATCTATCCACTTTACTGTGGCGAAAAGTCTATCAACCTCCTCCATCAGCCTGACATCCTACAAGAACTATCTTGATATAAAGCAACTGGATCTGAACTACACTCGCAATAAGGCTCGATATTTGGCAGCCTACTCGGGTATTATGTATGCCAATATAGGATGAGCCAAGTTCACGCATGCAGTTTTACAAGGCATCCTTCAAGAAAATATCACATGTTAATTCCCGTGACTAACTTAGGTCACAAGTAAACTAATATGTTAAAATTTGTTAGACTTTTGGTAGCATGCCTGCTTAAATAGACACAAGCAACCTATATAAAAATGTGTGCTAAGTGCTACAACATAATATACAACATCCTACACTCATTATCAAGCACTCTAGCAAGCATGTATGACAAATGAGGTATAATACATATTTTACATATTACAAAAATTTTAACAAAATTTTGGCAGCATTCCGGCTAGGAATGTGACTACCTCCTGCACATAAATAAATTCAAAGCAACACACAAGCCATTCATTAGCCACCAAGAAACATAGTCTATGCTATTTGATGATGAAAATTAAATTTATGTTATTTCGATGCAATTGCAGTCATAAGATTCAACATGTTTCTAAAGGTATAAAAGAAAGACTATATACTTTAGTTGTTAAAAAGGGAATTTACAGGTTTACATGCTCATATACAATGATTTTTTAACTATAGTGTTATGTAAAAGGTTTTATAACTTAAATTACAATCCTAAGCCTAAAAATATAAGTAGAGGTCTAAAGAAAATTAAACTAAGTAAATGAATAAAATAAAAAATAAAAAAAAAACTTAAATAACACTTACTTGTGAAGCAGGTAAGAGGTGAAAGAAAATGCAAAAACAAAATGAAAATAAAGCATTCCTTGAGGTACGCGTTGCTCCCAAATGATTTTAGGCACAAACAACTAGCAAAACAGACCATAAATAAGGAAGAAAACTCAAACAATTGAGAGAAAAGAAAAAAATGGTGGTTACTAGAAATGTAGAAGAAAGGAAGAAGAAAGACCTTATTTTTTCAAATTTTTAAGCAATGAATAGGAAGCTCGTCGCTTGCTAGCAATAGATGAGTGTAAAGGATGTCCCTTCAATGATGGCTTTTTGACCATTTTGCCCTTTTTCTTACTTTTTCAATTTTTATTTCTTTCTTACACTTTTTACTTAGAAACACCTTATTTTCCCATTGTTACACATATACCATTCTATTTTACATTATATACAGTATTCACATGCATTATTTAATTTAATTACATGTATTTATTAGAAACCTAAAATACTCTTTGAAATTTATCATATCTTTTGAGTTTTCTGACTTTTTGCATCCAAAATCCTTCAAATTTATTTGTCCTGGTTATGGAACCTTTAAAATCCCTACAAAAGTTGAAAACAAAAACAATACAACAACATGTATTGTGCAATGCATGGGGCATGTAGAAAAGAATGCATTTTTGTCTTCTAGAGGTGATAGATGAGCTGCCTGTGGCTCGTTCCTCAAGGGACGACGGGCATCTGTCATCACTTTTTTTTATAAATAAAGCTCAAATTTTCTTGGTTTTTATACCTTTAACCTCTCCTTTTCCCTAAGGAAGCTTTTACCATGTATTTTCTCTTTCTTCCTTTTTCTTTTCCTTTCTTTCCTAGTTATTTCTCTTTCAGTTATTTATTTTCCTCTATCATTTTTGCACTTAGATTATCTGAGATTTCTATTACCAATAACTTCCACACTTGCCAAATGTCATTGCTTATTAGACGATTTGAGAACCTGGGGAAGACCCCCTCTTTGCTCCATACTCAAATTTAAGGTTTTTTTAGGAGAGTTTCCTTCAATAGAAATTTGATATTTTTTGTTGTCTGGTATTAGGATCCGAGGCTTCATGTGTTTAGGTTCACCCACCCATCAGGAGTTATGCCCTTTTCCAAAAGAGTTTACTGAGATTATTAGTGCTAGGTTTGCTCTAGGTACTTGATCGTGTCTGCCTTCAATTATTCCCAGTTACCTTAGGAAGGCTGTCTACGCTCTTGGCATCCTTCCTTATGAGGCGTTTAGTTCCCTATGGGAGAACCTTTTCTTCGGAGCTTTTGGTTTATGTTTTGAAGGATTTTGATGACATGCCCACCTTTCAATCTACTTTATTGCTTTGCTAAATGTCTGCTAATGTATACTAATGACTTGATGATTGGAGATTATGCATTATTCAGCATCATGGATGGTGTGCGAAGGGGCCACAATCCCTTTCCTCTGATTTTGGTGTAGACCATCATCGGTTTGGATGCCATCCATCAAGATCCTTGCTCCTATCTTATTAGAAGTCCCATATTGCTTTAGGTATGTCCTTATTTAAAAGGTAGTATGCTTCCTTACGGATTTTTGCACTAGCATTTCTTATTTGAAAATGCATCCTTTTAGATTTTTACATATTTCCTTGCCTTATTTTTACCTAAGATGAATCTAACTCACCCCAATAGCTTTTCTTTCAGATATGGCTTTATGAAAAGCTGAAGCTATGGTTAGATCTTCCTTCTCATTTTAGGGTTACGGGGTGCGTAGCCTATTGAATTATGTTATTGTCTAACACTTACAACATTCATTTGAGATAATCCAGGAGGGAGTTGATTAGATAGGTCAAACTGACAGATAATGATATTATTTTCAGGTGTGCCTGGCTATCCATCACCTCCATAATCTAAAATGAGGCCTCTAAATGTGTTACTTTGTGTGGATTGTATCGTGCCACTTTTTATATCATTGCTTGCTGCACTTGCTAATTCAAGGATTGATAGGACATTGTCAGGTGTCTATTGGGCTTTCATGGTGGTACACTTGTCTTTCCCTTTGTGTCAGAGTATCATTAGAGGATTTAGACCCGACTTTCGATGAGGATTACTATTCTAAAGATTTATGCTTGTGACTTCACCACTTCATCCTTCTATAAGCAAGTGGGGTCACCAATCCAGTAGTCGACAACAGACTAATCTCTCAAGCACCCTAGATAGAGAGAGAGGGGGTGATACAGATAGGCTAGATCAGATACCATCATGGATTATGTCTTTGCTTTTTATTGAACCTTTTAATTTTGAATATGCAAAAAGAGTATGCTACTTTATATACATTGATGACATAACGAATACATGCATAATATTTCTTTTTTTATTTCAGCTTGTATGATTAGTATTCAATATTACCCTAAAGACATATATTATTTAATCTTAAATTGAAACTTTACAAGCATCATAACTCCTATCATCAATCAACCCTCTTAGATTTTCTTGATTATTTAATTTTCTCTTAGCCTCTAATATTTTACCTCTGGTGTCTTTTTTTTTTGTTTTTACCCTTATGAAGCAACCAATTTTAGCAAAGCTGCCATTTTTTTTATTTTTTACCTGTAGGGCATTTATTCTTTTCCTTTTCTTTTTTTTGGTCTTAGCCATGGAACCTTTTCAATCTATCTATGTTGACCGGCTTTTTAAACTCATTGCCATCACTATTCGATAAAATGGTAGCTCCCTTAGATAATAACTTCCTTAGCACGAGAAGGTCCTTCCTATATGGGCCTCAACTTGCCTCGAATGTCTGGGAATTCCTGGGCCATCTATTTGAACACTAGATGACCTTCTTTCATATGATGCATCTTAACTTTATTCCCAAACGAGTGAGCTAGCCTCTTCTAGTAGACATGATTTGATAATATGGCCTCATTCTATCCCATCCATCAAGTTAAGCTATAATAGCCTCTATCTAGCCCATTCTGCTTTCGTTATCTCAGCTTTCAAAACCATCCTCAAAGATTGATGCTTAATTTTTTACTGGCAATACTGCTTCTACCCCATAAATAAGAGAAAATAGAGTAGCACCTTTTGAAGTTCTATTTATGGTCGTGTTAACCCAATAATACGAAAGATAGCTTATCAGCCCGGTCTTTATAAGTTTGTACCATCTTGGCTAGAATTCTTTTGGCATTCTTATTAGGTGCCTCGATCGCTCCATTTGCTTGAGGTCTACAGGGATAGGACTTATGGTACTAAACTACATTCTTGAGAAGCATCTGTCTGGTTTCACTAAAAAATTATAACCTATTATCTGACACTATATGATAAGGCAAACTGTATCTGCATATTAGATTCCTCTCAATGAACTTATTCATGT
Organism: Excoecaria agallocha; assembly: GCA_037975025.1. Lineage (NCBI taxonomy): Eukaryota > Viridiplantae > Streptophyta > Magnoliopsida > Malpighiales > Euphorbiaceae > Excoecaria > Excoecaria agallocha. The sequence continues at coordinate 42,074 of JBBPFJ010000314.1, read as the reverse complement.
CCCTTGCATCTATCTTTTTGAAGAATTCTGCTTTTACCCATTTGGTAAAGTTGTCAATGACCACTATTATGAACTTATGCCCATTTGAAGCAGGGGGGATGGATCATATCCATGATGTCCTATACCCCATGTAGTGAATAGCCATGGTGACGTAAGGTTGCATAAGATAAAAATCAATAGATGTCTCAAGTATACATGCTGTTGGCACAGTTGGCACTCTCTGACATACTTAGAATAATCAATATCCATTGTAAACCAAAAGAATCCTTGACGTATAATCTTCATAGCTAAAGCCAACCACTCATATGTTCATATAGGCCCCACACACTCCTACATGCACTTCTTTCATGACCTTTCTTACTTCATTTTTATCCAGGCAACTTAATTGGATTCTATTAGGCTATCTCTTGTAGAGTATCTCTCCTATAGTAATGAATTGGGTAGATACCTTACAAATCGCCCTTTTGGTCCTTTTTAGTTAGCCTCATTAGGAAACACTGGCCTTTATAAATAATTTCGAATGTTATAGTACCAAGGCTTTCCATCATCCACTTTGACATCCATAACCTACTCGTCTTCGAAGCACGGTTTTGTCAAAACTCAAAATCAGCATGGGCTTTATACTTACCTCTTTCGGATTATCCCACATCAATACCAAAGTTGCTAAAACATTTGCCAGTTGGTTCTCTTCTCTAGGCACATACCTGAAAGTACAAAGCTCAAATTGGGCCCGCTCAAAGCTTTTAGACACTTGAGATAAGGCAATAATTGCTCTTCCTTCACTGACCGTTCACCCCTCACTCGGTATATCCACTAAAGATGAATCCCCAACACTACAAGAAAAATCCTAATTCTCGATGAAAAATTTTTCGTCGCTAATTATCGATTCGTAGGGAAAATTGTCGAAAAAAATATTTATTGCGATGGAATAACAAATCCATCATAAATAATGGAGGGAAATTTTCCCACCAAACTTTACCGATGGAATTTAGCTACGGAATCGAAAAAACCATCGTTAAATTGGCACCAATATTACGAGACTAAAATTATACACAAAATTTACCTATTAAATAAAGATTCTGTTGAAAATTTCCCTACGAAATTGCCATTTCATCATAGGTAAATTCCCTACATAAATTGAATTCTGTAGGGAAATTACCGACGGAATGTTTATTTCATCGGTAAATTAGCTCCAATATTATGCGATTAAAATTATACACAAAATTTACTGATGGAATAAATATTTCGTCGATATTTCCCTTATGAAATTGCCATTTAGTAGGTAAATTCCCTACGAAAATTGAATTCCGTAGGGAAATTACCGATGAAATTTTATTCCGTCGGTAAATTAGCGCCAATATTGTGTGGTTAAAATTGTACACAAAATTTACCGACGGAATAAATCGACGGAATAAATATTCTGTCAGTATTTTCCCTGCGGAATCGCCATTTCGTAGGTAATTTTCCCTACAGAATTCAATTTCATAGGTAATCTACATAAATAATTAAGCAAAAATTAAGAATACTTAATTTTTTACCACTCTATTAATTCTATTTAACTATTCTATTAAAAAAATCCCAATTTTATAAACAGTTAAATATTTTTGGATAAATGTATGAGAATTTTTAAAAAGATACGAATGATATTATGTACAATAGTTGGTTGTATTTCAAAGTCATTAATGAATAAATATATTAAAGTTGACCAATCAAAGTTTTATTTCTTAATTATTTGTTACTGAAAAAGCAAAGGAGAGATTCTATCCAACTCAACATAGAAAGATTAACTTCTTAGTTAGAATACTTCAAGATGTTTTATATTTTCTAATGAGAAAAATCTAACTGGTAAAGCTATAATCTTCATTAACATTCGTTAACATTCATCTACAATTTTTTTTAACAAAGGTTAACTTTATTTTTAAATTATATAAAATAGTACAAAATTACTCTTTGAATTTTTTTTTTCAAAAATGTCACTTTCATCACAAGATGATTAACATTTTTCTTATTTATAATAGTGAGCGCAATAATAAAACATTTTTAACGAAAAATGAATATAATGTAAATAAATTTGATAACTATAGAGACAAATTTGAATTAATTTGATAATTCAAGAATATTTTGAACCAAAACATAATTTATATATACACAAATCTAACTTTTTTCAAATTACATTTTGAGGAAGAGGCGGATGAAATATCTAATTTGATGGTCCTTTAAGCTATTTTAACAATAGATGTCAGGTGAACTCACATATAAAATTTTAATACTTAAATTTAATACAACATATTTCTTCCAACTTAATATTATTATACTCTATTCCTTCACATATTATAGCTACAAAAAAAAAGAGAACATGGGGGGTAAAGAGGAAATCGGGAATGGAAGAAGTGAAAAAGATGGAAAGCCACCATCAACTGGACACCAGTGCAGGCCATCGGAGGGTCCCTCATTGCCGTTCATTTTATTGCTGGCCATCCTTCTATTTTCCATCATGTGTCTGCCATTAGAACCGCCTTTTTCCTCTTCATTTTTCTCTCTGTACCAAACGCTCCTGCTTTCTCTCCAGTGACCCACAGTGACAAATGGCAAAACAAACACCACTGGAGAACTCCTAGCGGCGAGGTGAACATCTCGGTGTTCACCGATCATCTCCACTCACCGGCAGTGAACAGATCGAAGAAGGGAGAATCAATGATTTTCAGAGTAGATCCCGATCAAATTGTGAGGCGTTTGGGTGCACAATCACCGAAAATGGGAATCTGGGGTTCTAACCTCCATGGCGGCAGCACTGGTGCACCTCCGACGAGCCCCCGGTGAAGGTCTGGTCATTGGTCTATCTGCCTTTAAGTAGTATTACCAACCATTATAAAGGAGCAGCTGATTCAACAATTTCTAACTTAATGTCATCACTGACCTCCACCTGTCGGCACCCAATCTCATCGCCGACCTATACTTGTTCAACCATGGTGAGTTCTCTTGATTTTCTCATTTTGCTATCCTTTTTTGTGTTATGTTAGTTTATGTTTTTTTGTGATTTTGTTGTTTAATTTATTTCTAGTATGTTTTTTCTTTGGAGTTAATTTTGAGGTTTTGTGATTTTAAATGTGAGGAATTTGGTGTCCGGTGAAAGGTATATTATCTGTAGTATGTAATTGCTTGCATTTTTGGCACCTTGTATTGGATTTTGCACATTATTTTTTCTTCAAGTACAAACATCTGCATGCTTACTTTGAGGGATTATTAGAGTTCAAATACCATTGACCTTTACCTGCATCGAAGGTCAGTTATTGTTGAGAGATTTTAAATATGTCTCACTATTCCCATACCATTAAAATGGATTATAAAGTTGACTTGACATCTGAACTATCAAAGCAGTATATTTTCTAGCTAACTAGTTACTGCACTAATTTCATTTATAACTATTATCCTGCTATAGCTATTCGTTTCCTTTCCCTTGAGATTGTATATATATTATTTTTATTATTTGTTATAACGATAAATAATATCTATTGATAATTTATCAGTAATGGGTTATTTGTTTATAAAGCACTAACTTGTTAGCCACTAAATTATGTCGTAATTGCTATATTTCAGGAATTTGAGTGCTTTTGATACAGAAGCCTTATGCTATTGTGTATTTCCATTCTGCGGCATCTTTACAACTGTAAGTATTGCTGTGTGGTTGACTTGGGAAACTGCAAGCATGATATTATGAAATTCTCTCTTTTCAACAGATGATATTCTGCTTGTTTGTTCTTTGTGGTTTATGTATACAAGATCAGTACATGTATATGTAATTCTTGCACATGCTACAGACATTTGTTGCATAAAAGGAAGAGTTAAGCCAAGTTTAATTGATTTTTTTCAGCTGGTTGCATTTCAATATGAAGCATATTGAAATTTCCAAATCCTTATTATACTTTTGTCAGTTAAATATAATGTATTTTTATTACACCTTTTGTCCAAAAACCCAAATCTCTTCTAACACTGCCAGTTGCTTAATTTAGATTGCATGTATAGGGGAATTTACGGGTTATTACACAATAAATTCTTTAACTTTTATACCCTATAATATTAAAATTATTGTACTGTAGCTAAAAAGTCTAGATACTTTTTTCAGTTGACTGATGATGAGAATGATTTACTTTAATTTAATTTAATTTTTTTGACATAATAATAGTCCAGTCAATATTTAACTTCTCTCATCTCTATTCAAATGATAAAGAAATGTTAATTGAGCATATTGAAATTCTTGTAATTATTGAAGATGAGAGAAATAAAATGCTGAATGAATTTTGATCAATTGAAAAAAAAAACTAATAAAAATCAATTAATTAGACCTTTTAGTTAAAGTAGTGAAATTAGGTGATGAATTGAAACTTAATTAGTTAATTTAGTATTATAAGACATAAAGTTTTATAATGAAAGTTTGAATTCAATTAAGGATATATGCTGAGATAACAACCAATTACATAATAAAAAAATATATAAAATAAGGAAGGTTGAATGCAAATTTAGACGAGTAGTTAGGCAAATGGTCCTCAACAACTATGGTAGAGAGAATGTACATATAAACATGTTTTTTTGAGTGTGGATAAGGTTGCAAATGAATTAGCTTCTTATAACTAGGAATATCGAGGAAAAAAAAGAATAAATCATCTTTCCACCTTTTAATGATTGATCAGCTAAGAACTCAATTATTGCTCTCCCCTTAATAGTCTTCTTAGTAACGTATTCCACATCAAATTCTTATAAGAGAATCAACCACCTTCCCATTTTCCCTAAAAGCGATGGTGTTTCTTGCAAATACCTGAGAGGATTTTATTTAGCCACAACTTGTATTCTATAGGAATGGAAGTAGTTTCTCAGTTTCTTCAATCCCCATATGACTACCAGATAAATCTTTTCTACTTCTATATACTTTGCCTCATAAAGGAGAAACTTCTTATGAGGTAGTATACTGCATACTTAATCCTAAAATCATCCTCTTAAGCCATCATTGCTCCTACCAAACTATCCTCTATGGCCAAATACAAAATATAGGCTTACCTACCTGAGATGATCACAACACTAGTGGATGTAGTAGATATTCCTTGATGGTATCAAATGCCTTTTGACAATCTTTGCTCCAAACCACTGGCTTATCTTTCTTAAGTAGCTTGATTATTGGCTCGCAAATCAAAGTTAACTTGGCTATGAACCTGCTTATGTACTAAATTCTCGATAAGAATCCTCACCTATTTTTCCTTCTGGGGTACTAGCATCTCTGTAATGGCTCTCACCTTATCATGGTTTACTTCTTTATCTTTTTGGCTTGCTATGTAACACCTTTATACCATTGTACTATATGTACAGTGATCAAATGTTAACACACTATGATAGTTACAATTGCTATAGTAAACAGTACAGTAAAAAAATTTCTAAAACATTAATTAATATCATATCAGTAACATCAGTTAATAGTAACAATAAAAATTTAAAGATACTATGTATAGAATAGTACCAATGCTTACACTATAGCACATAACTATCTATACCTAAGTTAGTTACATCGCTTGAATATATATATATACACACACACACATGCCATGTCTATACTGTCACTCTTGCCTGGCACCATTGTCCTTGATCAACATCAACTTACAGCCACTTCAACTTTCTTCTTCCATAAACTGCACACAGTAGCAACACTACATACTGAGCATTAAAAATAGCTAGTGGTGGATACAAATCCCAGCCTTTCCAATAATAGATTCATTCATGCACACATAAGTACACACATTACATTTTTATTTTGTAACCTTATTCGTTTAACATTTTGTTTACCCCTTTCTTTAACTTTCTGTTTTACTAATTTTTTTATTTAATAGTTACTTAACCTTCCTTTTTACTTTGTATTTTTAATCTATCATTAAATATATTGTCTTTTATCTTACTTTACATTTCAGTTGGTTTTCATAATACTTTCAGTAGTTATTACTTTTCTTGTTAATTCAGTTAGTTGTTACACTTAGATCATTTCACATTAATTTTAATATACTCGGTTGTATTTATTTTTACTTTATTTTGATTACACTTAATACATTACATTCATTATGATAATAGAAGCAGTAACTTTTGTATCAATTAAATTTTGTTCTTTAAATTAGTTACACTTTTTACCTCAATTTACTTTCATTCTCTTTATATTCCCTTCGGTATTCATCTTTCTTTGGACCATTAAACAATTTACAGTATGCGTGCCTTTGTTCTTCTTTTATGCTACAGTACTTAAGCCATTTACAATTCTTCTGTTCATTTCTTAATTTACAATCATATACTATTTTCGTTGTCAATTTCATCATTACTTATATATTTAAACATTAATCTTTAGTTTTACAATTACATTACTCAGTGTCTCTTTATTTTATTCTTTATGTTTGTATTATACCCAATACTTTCCTACTTTCATTTTACTCTACATTTCAATCTCTTAATTAAGGTTTATTTATGGTTTAATCCCTGAAGTTTCATTAGATTACATTTTGGTTTAGTTTTCACTTCAATATTGGTAGCCATAACATTACCTAGCTGGTTTTATTATCCCATTTCGTTTAGTCACTTTAGTATAGTTTGGACAATTCAGTTCTTATATTAAATTTATGCCTAACCGTATGAATACTATTTTAATTAAATTCTTATACCAATATTATATATACATTTTCGTTAGTCAGTATTTTTTCATTCATTTCCATTTTAATTCATTACTTGTAGGCATCATTTTCGATCAGTTATCTACTATTTGTTTTACTATCACATCACTGTTCTTGTACTTTTACTTTGGTAATTAGCTATTCAGTACTTTATTAGACATTCCAATATAACATTTATATTTTACGATTGATTTTCATTCTGCTTTGTTATTTTTCATTCCTTTATGAATAATTTAATTCAATTTCTTTCTTTGGTTTGCCCCTAGTATAAATCTGGTAAGAATCTTTAAATCGGATTCACGGGATCAGTACATTTAGAGTGACTCCAAAAAAACCACTCGAACATTACATTCCATTCATATTTCACATTTCAACAGTTCATTCAGTCAGTAGACCGTTGTTGGCCTACTAAAGCGAGTCGCCATAATCCGCACTGCAGCTATACATTTAATATTCCTATGGCTAGCCAACTATATCCTGCACTAGATTTAACTACCAGATTACTACTAAGGACAATATTCAATTAATTTCCATACACTTTCTTGATCATTTTTTATTTTTAATTTAATTACCGGCATGTTCTACTCCAATCATTCAGTACTCATTTAAAACTTTCAAATAGTTTTTATACATTCGATCAATTAGGCATTCATTCATTCTATAATACTTATTTTCTTTCAGTTTGAAATATATCATTTTCTTTTCCACTTGCCTTGACATTTCCATAGTATTCACTTTAAACAATATATATACAACTTAAAATTCATTTAACTATTTTCTCATACATGTATATATATATATATATATATATATATATATATATATATATATATATATATATATATATATTGTTTATTTACATCCAATACAATCAAATATTTTGTTTATTATAAATTTATAGTTTTCTTCATTATTATTAGACCAATCTTTAACCTTGCTATTTATTACTATTTGATCATTTACTTTTCACTCCTAGCAATTACTTTAATGACTTACATAAGAATTTTTAATTACAATATAATCCTTAAACTAATCACATTAATATCTTTTTACACTTTAATCCTTTATGCCAGACAAATTACCATTTAGTTGTCAATTAACATTATTATGAACAATTTACCACAATGCCATTATTTATTCAATTAATACCATTATCTCAATATTTACTCATAAAGTTACCATACAATCCTCATTTTTCAATAAATTACTAAATTACCCCTTTAGTTCATTTTATTTACGAATTTTCTATTGTTATACATTTTGCATCATTAATTCACTATTTTTTTTGTAAAAGTTTGTTTTATTCCCTTGATTTAATTTATTATACAAATTTGCATTTAATATTCAATTAATTATTCATTTCAATTAATTAACCTTTAAGATACTTAATTTACCATTTTTATCCTCTTTCCTCAATATTTTACAAAATTTTAATTTTACCCTTGAACTTTTAATTTCTTTCATTTTAAATACATCTTTCTTCTTCTCTCTTTATTTTATAAATTACCAAAATACCCTTTTATTCATTTTATTCATAATTTTGACACTAATTATACATTTTACTCTTATTAATTCAATATTCATTTGAAAAATTATGGCTTAGTCCCTAAACCTTGTTTCATTCATAAATTATGAAAATACCCTTTTATTCATTTTATCCTAATTTACCTATTAGAACCTTTGAACTAAATTAAAAATCTCAATTTTACATACCTTAATTTTGAGACATAAGCTTTCCCTCTTGATTTCTCACACTTCTTCAACCTTAATTGATCTTTTGGGATTATTATCAATGAAAAGGGAGGCTAGAATTTACTTTATAAGATTGAATTTAAGAAGAAGTTAGGAGAAAGATTAAGAAATCAAAAGAAAATGGTGAGGAACACCATTTGGCCAAGAGAGAAGGGATAGCAGCTGAAAAGGTTCTAGAGTTATCCCTAAAATATTGATATTTTGGGGTATATATACCCTAATTTTTAGGTTGGGCTAGTCCAACCAAAGTGGTTGGGCTTAATTCAAGCCTAAAATCCATTTTAAGCCCATTTTGCCTCCAAAAATTATTTCTCTCACTTTCAAAGCTCAATTTCACTTCAAATCAATTCTATAATTCTTAAAATATATAATGTAGCCTTCATAAAAAAATTTGACTCAATCAAAATCTATTTCTGATCCAATTCACTCAAACCGGTCCGATTAGCCAATTTTCGATGTTTTTGTAAAATTGCTTTTTTACTACTAGATAATTCTAAATACCAATGGAGCCCAACTGAAAATTCCTGTAATTTTTAAAGATCCTTTACTGTTTTTAAAGTCTCAATCAAATTCACTGTCTATCGATTACTATTTAAACCAAAATCATCATTTTCTCTTACTTCTTAATTTCAAACCTTCCTAAAAATACTTTCAAAATTCTTAAAATATGTTCATTAGGCTTCATGAATATTTTTAGGTAAATTGAATACTATTTTTTGATTTGGTCCATATTTACCAGTTTGATAGCTCGATTTTTCATGTTGCTAAAAAATTACTTTTTCTTTACTATATGATTTTGCATCTCATTTAATGTAGATATGAAAATTCTTGTGATTTTTAGAGGTAATTTGCTATTTTTAAAGTTTCGATGAAACCTTAGTCAATTCGGGAACTATTTGAACCAAAACTGTGACTTTTTCCATATTTTTTTACTTTTGATGACCCATATGACCTCATTTTCAATCTAAATTACATTCTTGGACTCCTGCTAATCTCTTCTTTTCAATGGTCTAATAAAATATTTTTCAACTTCAGGAGACACTATTCAGCCGGTGTCACTGTTCATTATCGAAAAATACTATTTTCGACCAACTCGAAATTTGGGCTAATACACACTATATGTCCCAAAAGCTTACCTAGGGTGACCCAAAAGATTTACTTCTTCGAGCTAAGGCATAGGTTGTACTTGTCAATTCCCTAGAAGAACCTTTCTAGTGCCTTAAAACGACCTTCTTGGGTGACTGACTGTTAGAGAGTATACCCTAAAGCCCATGTAAAAGGGATGAATTTCATATATATGAATTTATATTCTTAATAAAAGGCATTATTCATTTATTAATGCTATGTTTAAATACATGATTTTGTAAATCTTAAATTAATAAATGAAGTCCTTGATATTATAAACACAGTGCAAAGACAATCATGAAAGTGTTCATGATATGAGGTGTCTATTGCATGCAAATGTGTTAATATCTAAATATCCCTAGTCATAGAATTAAAAAGATAGGACATTGTTAATTCGGATAAACTAGCACATGTTATGCTTCTTGAATGGTTCAAGCAGTGGTTCTCATAATTGTGATTATGGAAGATAATCAAAGCTAACATGTGGATGCTTGTTAGAAGAACAAGTTCATTGGAGACCTACATAGAGAATCCTCACATGGATATTAAATCTATGTCAGTGAGAAATCTCTTCATAGTGGTTGTGCAAGTATCCTTAGACTTGAGATTACCAAAGTTATCTTAAGTAGCAAGTAGGATATTTTAACTCCATAACTGATTACTTCCAACTGGGAGTGAACATAGTTAGGAGATTGGGTATATCATGACCTACTTGAAGATAGTTGAGTGATTGACAAAGGATTCACCATCCCAATTTAATAAGGGAAGTTATCTCGCATGATTTTATAATTGCCTTGTTCAGAGAATCTCTGGCCAGAGTAATATGCCAAGATGGATAGAGATCCATGGAGGGCATTTTGGGAACAATGGTTAAATTAATAGAACATACATAATTAGATTTATATGAGTTGACAAAAATCCATACTCAGAATCTAATTGGGATATGGTGATAGGAGTAATTGCAAAGTAACTGTTTCTATGGAAGGGTATAGTCAAATCACTTGACTTTCCTGACATTTAGGTAGTCATGATGCCTAGCTAGAGGCCAATCATGACTTGTATAATAATGTATCAAGAATATCAATGGGAATTGATAAAATTATTTAAAGGAGTTTAAATCATGTGAGTTTTGAATAGAACTCACAATTACATATTATACTGCTAATATGGATAGGAACCCAATAGGTCACACACATATAGAGAAAAAGGATAAAATGGTAAAATGACAAGGATAATAATATTTGATATTATTATGGGGATAGAGAAGTGAATAAGATAATAATTAATTAAAGAGTTTAATTAATTATGATCAAGTAAAATTATTCGCGAAACTTTTAAGAAATGTTTTGTAAAATTGGACCTAATTGAAATAATGTATTTCATAATTAATTATTATTGGACTATAAGTGTTATAGGGATGATATAATAATTAATAGATCCATTGGAGGAATTACAGAGGCCCAGAGAAGTGAAGTTGGCGTAGAAACCCTCCAGAAGAAGGGCCACATGCGAACTCCAAACAGAAGGCCTTAAAGGCCTATTTCTTGGACCAAAATAAATTAAATATGTTACATAAGTGTTATGGGGCCTACATATTTAATTTGGTTGGATTTGGAATTCATTTGGGTAATTAAATCCAAGTATATGTACAAAGGGCCTAGTTTGTGGGTTTTATGTATAGTCTTTTGTGAAATGGCTTAAATTGGATTTAATTGAGTCCAAATAATTATAAATAATTCCAGAAGCCCAATTAATAATTCTCCAACAATTTTAAAGAGCCCAATCCCATTATGAATTTGGATTTTTAACCTAACTATAAAAATCCAAGTGATGGGAATTAGGGTTAAGAGTGTGTGAACACTTAAAAAAAGTTTCTTCTCTTTTTCTCTCTACCATAGCCACCACTCCCAAAGCTAGCTTCTAGGGTTTTTGGCCAGCCCTTGTTTTCTACCAATTGTTGGTTCATTCTATCAATCTCTAGTGTGGATTACTCATTGGAGGTGTTCGATTTTGGATACTGTGGTTTGCGACAACCTAGTGCGAAGGAAAATCAACTGTACAACAAAAAATAAAAGGTGATTTTTCTTATTCTCATTAATATGTATATTGTAAGTTCATGGCAAGATCAGATATATTGGTTAAAAATTTTAAATTTTGCTTATGTATGAGATGCATGTAACCAATGATTCCCAACACTGACTTGATCATCATGTCATCCACATATACCTCCACTTCCTTGTAAATCAAATCATCTAGTATCCTAGTTTCCATCCTCTAATAGGTAGCACCTACATTTTTAAGCCCAAAAGGTATAACTCGGTAGGCATACATACCTCATTCAGTTATGAAAGTTATCTTAATCTGATCAATTATCTTGTTCAAATCTAATTATACCTTACATACCCATCTACAAAACTGTACATGGCACAGGCAACTGTACTATCAACTAGGGCATCTATGTGAGGCAGAGGGAAATCATCCTTAGCATAAGCTTTGTTTAAATCCCTATAATTTATATAAACTCTAACTCTTCCATCCTTTTTTGCTATAAAAACTACATTTGTCCAGCCACATAGGGTATTGAACTTCCACTAGGAAATTAGCCTTTATTTGTTTCTTGATCTCTTCTTTAACCTTTTTAACTCACTCTAGTCTAAGCCTCTTAAGTTTCTGCTTGACTGGGTTATATCCTGAATATGTTAGGATGGCATGTTCAGTAATTTCCCGATCTATTCCCAACATATCTTCATAGGTTTAGGCAAAAACTTTTTTACATTTTTTCAATATTCTCTCAAATTTCTCTCTTTTCAGTAGTTATATTCGATGCTAATAAAATTTCTTTTGGATTTTCTTTAGTTTCGAGATTAAATGAACATGTGTTTGTTGAGCTAATGTTAAATATGAATGGTTCATAATCATGTTTATAGATATTGAAATCAGAAGAAACATCACACAAGTAAGCATAATTGTTCATCTTATTAATATAATAAAAAAATCAATTTTCTCATCAAAAAGGTTAGAACATAAACAATATCAATGAAAGTATCCTCTTCAGTCTTAACAGCATTATATGTCTCTCCATCCTTAGCCTCTGGTGGATCTTCAACCTAAAACTTTCTTTTACCTATTAGCTAAATAAAAAACTTCTCTATCAAGACCTCTTCAGGCACTTCCTTGTCCCAAGCTAAATGTTGTAGAAGAATCTATTCATCCTAAAAACCCTCAAATGGCTTGATAATCCCTTGCTCCCAATCAAACACATCATTGAATAGCTCAAATCCTATCACTAGCTCTCTCCCCTACTATTTGAGGTTCATTCTCTCCGTAATAAAGGCAAGTACTTGAAGCTAGCATAAATCTATGTGAAATGTGGGAAATCTCTTTTACTGCTTCTTTCCCCTTACCCTTCTGTTTGGAAACAGTAAAGCCTAAACCCTTTTTATCCTTCTGACCCTTAGCAGATATAGTAGTCTGAGACCCTTGGGAGTTCTTACCTAACCCAGCACCTGGTAGGAAGTTCATCTTCTTCATCATGTTAACCATTTATAGGCAATCAGCAAAACTACCCTCACTTTCTTCATCATTGATGGTGGACACATGAAACCCATTGAAAGGCTATTCAGTTATGCTGATGGTATGCACAATACTAGTCCTCTCTATGATGGGCTAGCCCTTAATTTTTTATAAGCCTTGAGGGGAGTGGTTAAAGCTTCCCTTTTTTGCTCAAGCGATCCAACACCTAAGATAGTGACTTACCTAAATTGGAATAATATCTCTGAATAGCTTATATGGTAAACACCTCTATAGTCTTTCAAATTCTATTCAAACCACTATTGTTCTCCACTACCTTGTTATGACTAAAATTCTTCCTTGCACTCTCACTATCCCTCCAATCATGACCATAAGCCTTTCTTCAAAATCCTGAAACCTTCTATCTAACTCTGATCTAAATATCTTACACTATTAAAATCCCAATAGAGGTTCCTTTAAGAATGAAAACCTCATTGTTATGTCATTAGTCACTTTTCCAATCTTATTTACCCTTCTAGTCTCATTCAATTGATCATCTTTCATTTTTTATCTTATTTCTTGAGTACTTCCTGACAACTGACCTGAACCCAACTCAAAACCGACCTCTGAACCTAACTCCAAACCCAAACTTGATCTCAATAGCCTGGATATAGATCTTTAAACCAGGCAATCATCAATCCTCTAAATTACCTAGATGAGTCTATGATGGTTACAAGAATCATATGTTAGGAGTGATGCATGATACATTATGCGTGAATATGGTACATACATAATGTAGGAATGCAATGTATACTTTTGTTAGGCATCAAATAACAACCACATACAAGCATAGATAAAAACCTTCCAACCTTATTGCTCCCCTATAAGAGGTTATGTTATCTCTTTCCTAGAAGGGGTTAGCCCATGGGTCAACAGGGTACCTAATGGATGCAAATGGTGAATGATGAAAAAACGACAGTATAGCCTCTCCAATTGAAAGTGCAGGTGTATGGATTTTGACCATTATATATTTTGGCTAACTCACACAGATCGAATTGGGCCTATTGAAGCATGGCTGTCTTTGACTGGTACCTTTTTAATTTATTTAAGTTTGGTTAATACACAAAGCTCCATATTGCAAGTAAAAGTTATTATGGTTATACAACCTAAGGAAAGTTGCTATTGTCATTACATAGGCTTGAGTCAAGTTTGATGGAACTTTAGGGCTACCCAATCATGGTCCCTACCAATAGGTGTAGCTCATCATGAGCATAATCACTAATGGATCACTATTTTATATACCATTTGGTAATAGACTTAGTTCGGTAGGTCTCCTTGACACCTCTTCACATTGAGTGAACATAGGACATGCTTCAAGATAGCATCAGGGCTAAAAGGGGAGGCCTAACTTAATTTTAAGCCTTTAAGATGTATGCAAGAAATGCAATTTAAAAAAAAAAGATAAGATTAATAAATAAAATCCAATTATAAAGAACTTAACCAAGATATTTTTAAGAGTAAGGTCTCTCTAGTCCCTAGTGGAGTCACCACTATGATACGTATCGAAGCCATCTCTCAATTTTGATTGGATTTTTGGAAGCCCATTTTCAGGATCCAAGACCAGATGAAGCTCACTTTAACTCATAAATTGGTACTTCATAATAAAAGGGATCCAACCTAAATTATTATTGGTAGTCAACCCATGAACGTGTCTACTAATGGACCTAAAAAAGGTAAGTATCATGGAGTCGCCACCTAATAAAGTATCGAGAAATAAATCTTAACCTTTTGATGCCAAATAGAGATGGGTGTTACTTTTATTAGGCATCTTGGTTAGGTGTTATTTTATAATTGAGTTTTATATTTAATTACCTCTCCTCTCTCACAGAATGCACAGCTTAAAAATTAAATGAACACCCCAAGCAAACATGGAAAGCAATAAATAAATGAATCAACTACTTAAATTATTATAGAAGCAAATCGTCCAATAATTAGAATAACATGATATGAGCATGACCAATCACACCGATAATAAGAGAGATAAACTAGCACTTTCCTAAGGACCAATAATAAGAGCAATATCAAAAAATCTTAAAGAAGTCCTACGAGCATGCATGAGACCTTATGTAGAGAAAATGAAAGTTCAAAAAGAGAAAGAAGCTAAATTGGACTATGAAGACAAGTTTAGACCAAATGGTGCAATGGGCCTTCAAGCTACTTTATTTAGTTTTTATTCTTTATGTAACATTTAATTAAGTATATTTGGGCAGCCTAGAACCTAAGAAAATGAATTGGGCTAGTTTAGTTTAGATTTGTTTTATTTTGGGCTTATTTGATTGTTTTGGGTAGTTTAAGTGGGTAGGCTAAAATTGGTCTTATCTCTTATGAAGAGTTGGATCGAAATAACTGTTTGAGGCTTAGAATATCTAAGGGGGCCAAATTTTACATGGTAAAGCTGAATTTTAATGGGCTTGGATCAGATTTAGGTTTAGGCCTACATTGGTGAACTTAGGCTATATTTGGTTCACTATATTGTATTAGTTTGTATAGTATTAGCTTGTATAGTATTAGTCTGTATAGTATTAGCCTATATTATATTATACATTGTTTGGTATATAATTGTATAAGTCTATACTATTTTAGACTGTATTTGGTGTATAATATCATACAGTATTATTTTTTTAAAAATAAAAAATTATGTAATTTACCAATTTAGGCAAAAGTATTAATTATAAATTACAAATTTTCGTACATTAATCAATTTCTTTTAAAAAAAGGCACAAATTTCTTGAAATACAAATGTATATTAGTAGATAAATTAATAATTAAACAAATAATAACATTTAATTATATAGCTGAAATATATTAACAAATGTGCTAATATTAATAATTTTATACATAGTCCGATAACAAATCGAAATAAATAAACTTCATCATTATTATTTTAGACATAATCCAAATAATCAATGAATACAAAAAGTTCATATATCTTTGTGAAAAATGTACCTAATTAAAGACAACTAATGCATTGAATATTCTGTTAAACATCCTTTATTTGTCTAAGTAATATTTAAACAAATATCTTCCTAATTTCAGATTTCAGTGACCTGAATATTGTCACATGCTGAAGTTTATCTATTATTGCTTGTAAAATGTTAAGATGATCTTCAAGAGAAATATCCATTGCCTCTAGCTCATTAGAAATGTCAGAACGGTCATCGTTTGCTCTAATAAAATTTTCAGTAATAGTAACAATTTGACCAACACTTTCTTTGAACATTTCTTTAAATAATTCCATACTATTGGGATCAGATTCATCACTTACCTTGTTTTTCTTTCTCTTACCAATTTGAGATGCATTAGTAGATACATTTGAAACTAATAGTGGTGAAGTCTCATTAATATCAACCCCTTGCATACTATCGTCATTAATATTACCTAAATTTTCATCTTCAAGGTCAACTGCATTTGCCATATTAGCTAGTGTTTCAACTCCTTTACCAGTTGCTTTATCATTCCCATATATATTAGCAAGGCAATCAAATATAGTGAAATGTTTTCATTTCCATGCCACTGCATCAGTATTGTGCTACAAAAATTCAAAAAGCATAATAAATTAGATTTAAGTTATATGAAAAAATTAAATACACAAATAATAAAATTTAAACCTGGATATAAGCTTGCCATGCCTCATCGCTATCAACCTCAATACATTTGGTTACGTCATTCCAAGAAAAACCACTATTGTTCATCATGTCATAGACTATTGCATTTTTTTTTCCATTTTCTCATCCTTGAATCTATATGGGGATTAACTTTTAATCCATAATCTAGAAGTAACTCTTGCATCTTTTTTTCAATGGCTTTCATGGTTCCATGTCTGAAGGTACTATTTTCACATTTACCACCATTAGCAACTATTTCTTCAAGAATTTTTAATAGTGACTCTTCTTCATTTTTACTCCACATTCATCTGGTTCCTTTATATTAAGAACTTTGTCTAATATCCATTCCTAAATGACAATTTTAAATCTATAAAATATTATTCATATATAATGCATGCATAAAGAGAACTAGGAGTCAAATATTCTAATATAAACATATAATAAATATTCAATTAAATAAAAACATAATCCATTCAATAAAAATATATATTTTAATCATCGAAATTACAAAATGATAGTACATGAATCAATGTAATAAATTTATAAGCACCACTAATGTTGTCTACATGCTCTCCACTCATCATACATCCTCATAGCTAAATTAGCCCTCCAAGTAATCCATTGATCAGATGATTTGGTTGTATTTAAGAAATAATTTCATGATTTTCTTCATCATTACCTAAATTTTCTATTGTTTGCTCTAATGGATCAACATTCATTTCACCTCTAATAAGGTTATGCAGTAAACAACAAGCAGTAATGATTCAACATTGTATCTTAATAGGATAAAAAGATAGACTTCTTAACATAGCCCACCGCATCTTAAGCAAGCCAAAACATCTTTCTATTACATTTCTGGCCGAGGCATGTTTCATATTAAAAAATTATTCATAATTAGCAAGCTGACTTCCTTCTCTCCACTCTGATAAATGATAATGGGTACCCCTATACGGCATAAGAAATCCCTCTCCATTTGTGTACTTGCCATCAACAAGATAATAATTTCCTAAATAAAAAAATATGTAATTATATAAAATTTTTCTTAATATATATTTAATATAATTTAAATATGAATTTTTATTTACCTGTAGGAACCTTAAATCCATTTTATCTACTTAATGCATCTTGAAGCACTTTAGAATTAGATGCAGATCCTTCCCAGCCAGGTAAAACAAATATAAAATTCATATCACATGAACAAACACTGAGTACATTAGTTGCAATCTCTCTTTTTCTAGTACGATATCTAGGTTTGTCACTTTCACCCATGCAAACCTTAATATAAGTTCCATCTAATGCTCCTAAACAATTTTATTTTTTTTATATTGAACAATCAACAAATAAATTCCAACTGTTAGTGATGATAACCAAAAATCTTGAGTTATAAATTAATGTATGTAGTTAATTTTTATTAACTAACATTGAACCATTTCTACCTATCATCAATACAATCATCTTGGATAAGTTCTGAATATGAAGAAAAATGCTTTGTATTCATAAATTTCCATTTAAAATACAATTAAAATGTCTACTAATAGTTTCATGTGACCTCAAAAATCTAGAGATAATTGTATGATTTTTCACGTGGTGGGCAAGAATATGTAAAAACATACATACTTTCTCTGCTAATCGTATCGGTCCATCATCTTTAATCTTTCCATGAGTTCGAAGGTCACATAGTATTCAAAATGTTCTTCTATCCATTCACATAAATAAAATGAACTTGATCCCTATCAATGCTTTTATCTCTTAGCATTTTGCTCCTAATTTGCCTTTTTCTTCATATTTTCCATATGAATCATAATCATCAATAGCAACTACATCATGTGCAAATGCCACGTCCTTATGATTATGTAAAACATAACATTTCTTTGATCCATATCTACTCAAATAATTAAAAAATGAAAAGCATTAGACATAATAAATAAATTAGAAAAAAAAATCAATGTGCAAATAATTTAAATAAAGAAATGCATGTTAAATGCACCTATAATGGAGGAAGCAACTTACAGGTTTTGGGGCTTTAAAGGGAGTAAGCTTGGTTTTGTTACACTATAGTAAAGGTAAACTGATCTGGACACTGAATTTATTTATATATGTTAAAAGATAGATTAACAGCTGCATAACTTTGTATATTTAGTATTTGGAGTTCTAATTGAGGTCACAATACAAAGGCAACAATTCAGCAGCTTGTTCCCCAAATTTTTGTCAGATGTGCAGATTATCTCATATTATCAGGTGAGTTGATATCAGATGAGACAATATATTAGTATTCATCCACTTCAACGATCATTCTGACTAGGTGTAATCATTTATTACTTTCATTGTCAGGATTAAACTCTATGTACTTGTTTAAAGTTGAGGGAGATAAAAAGGTTATTCAACAACTGGTTTAGATATACAACCAAGGTAACTTGACTATACTATGCTTAGGTTTACTGGTACTATTTATTATGGAAATAGGATAATATGTTGGTGTATAAATATGTTATAGATCCCAATGCTTTATTACCAAAAGGTGTGAATCCAGTTGATGTGGCAGTTTTGATCAAATGTTACCTAGCAAGCCTTCTTAAACCGTTAACAACATTTGAGCACTATAATGAGATTAAAGGTGCTCATTCTAACATACATGCATTGAAGAACATCCTGGCTTCCTACTGTAAACTATATGACTTTGGAGTTTGTCACTACATTCCTACTCCGTGTTAGCAAGAAATTAGTTCTTAATAAGGCCATATACTTTTATAGCTACTAATGTAATTAATCTCTTGGAACTTTGATCATTAGTTTAATTTTAGGGCAAATTTAGTAAATAAAGTGACATTTTATCCTCCGAGTCATTAAGAATTATTAGTTGTAATAATAGCTTAATTTTTCCTATCATTGTCAATTTTTTTTAGGCAGAACTAAGAATACAACTGATCAAATGGATTGATCAACTTGTGTAGGCATTCAGCACAGAGAAATGATTTATTCATTTCAAAAAATAATAAAAGCCAATAATGTTTCATACACATATGTATATGTACAACACCTAATTTATTATATACATAATGAATGTGGCATTAGTTAATATCCTCCAACACTAATTTGCCTATAGTTATAGTTGCGATTTTTGTTAGTTTCTTTAGTTGGGACCTATATAGATATCTATATGCTTCATTGGAAGATTCCCTACTAGTATAATAATATGATTTACAGCATAATTGTTAGAAAGATAAACTAAAAATAGGATCGCATTGTCTTCTTCTTGATAAGCTAAAATTTATTGCAATTTCAATGAAACAATATTATAGATTATAGCTCTAAGAGAACAAAGATGAAAACTGACAGTTCCATATTCAAAACAGAAGAAACACCGAACACAGTAGGTAAAAACATATGTAATGTTTTCATAACTGCAGTAGTGGTTAATTATATAAGAAAAATACTATTATTAATTATATAAGGATTGCTTATGTTAATACGTGCTCTCTAATATCAGGTTGCACACTTTAGGCATTATTTATTATTTCTAATAAATTGTAAGAGTCTCAATGATAAAATATATATATATATTAATCTCATATAAAGCCTTTTATAGTTAATCATTATTTTATAATTTATATAACTTTTGAATGCAACAATTTGAAGAATAGCTGTAAAGGTATTTAGAATAACCTCATTCTAGAAGTTTGACAAACTTTGAATGAAGAATCAAGCTAAAATGATAGAATAAGTTGATAATTGTTGCCATACAAATGGAAATTTGTATGCCACTTATACAGGATTGGGTTTTAAATAAACAACGGCCACTACATAACTTTATATTTTTCTTGTAGTTTTGAATGAATGAAATGCATATTTTATTGTTGTTTTGGGTTTGAAATTTCAATTTCAAATATTAGTTGTTTATTTTTCTTATATTTGTGGAATTGCAAGGTTTCCAAGAAGTGTGACTTGAGATTATGTTCCATTTTAAGAATGGTTTCATTATAGCTACTATCCTCAGTTAGTTAAAACTTAAAAGAGGATGTCACAGTGGTTTTTGAGGGATTTAACTACAATGCTTGGAGGCATGCTATTCACATTTCGGGTATCAATAAGTGCATGTTTGAGCTAACAAAGCAAGGAGATTTGCAATTAAAGGGAGCAAAGGATCAAAATGGTTGGCAACACAATAAAAAAGAACTTTCCCACAGAGAACCCAAATGTAAATGATTTCATGAAAATTCAATTAATTCTCAGATTAAAACCAATCCAACTATAATATAGCAAAAATAATAGACATCCCATATAGCATTATAAGATTTTAGAAAGTAAACAAGAACATACTTTGATGATTGAAGGAAGGTTGATGAATAAAAAAATATGAATTTCTAATATAGCTGTTGTTTCTACAAGACAACAAAAATGAAGAAGCCTATCAACCATAAATTTGCAAAATATAAATAAAATAAGCAATAAAACACATAAAAGCAAAGCAACTATTATATTTAAAAAATAAAAAATAGAGAAAGAGAGAACTTGCAGCTGGAAAACGAGATCTCCTAAAAAAATACAAATGACTTCCTAAAATATGTAGATCTCCAATTGTTCCCAGTTTTGCCCAAAGTGAATTAGATGAGATTTTGGTGGAGATTGGAAAGGCAAAGAGGGAATTAAATTGTTTCTTCTTTTCCTCTATTTTTTAATCATTGGCTTGAATTTGAAATAGAAAGGAAAGAGAACCAAAGAAACAAATACCAGAAAATAAGAGATAAAAAATGTAAAAAAAATATTATACATACCAAAAATAAGAAATCTAATCGACGATGGATGATATGATCACTGGCCGGCCATGAAAGCTTCGATAATGGTGGCTGAGTGAGAGAAGAACAAAAATCGAACAATAGAGATTTAGGGCTTTTGGTTTTGTTATTTTTTCTTAAAAAAATGAAATCTATTGGAGATAAGGGTGGCCGAAGATCAGGAGGATCAAAGGCAACTGTGATGCCGAAATTAATGCCATTAACACCATATTATATAAATCCAAGGGATACTGAGGTATTATTTTATCCCGTATATGAGTGATAAAATGCTTGATTCTGTATAATTTAATCCATATACTATTTTTAAAAAAATTACCAAACACTATATATTGTATTATACTATATTATATTATATTATACAGTCCTATATCTAATACATAGAACCAAACATGGCCTTAGGGTCCTAAATTTTAGGAGCTGATTTTTCTTGATAAAAACTTATTATTTTAGGATATTATTAAAAAGAGTTTGAGAGAAAAATAATAGCTTGACCATATCTCTAAAGGGCTGGCCAAAATCCACTTATAGCCAAGA